>VWZX01007460.1:5363591-5447740 GCA_013399015.1 Galbula dea
CCCGGCTCGCAGCGAAGCAGAGACACCAGGAGGCGGCGGGGGTATAATACTGGAAACACAGGGCGTGCAGGAGTGAAGTCAGGCTGATTGACAGAGGCGCTGCCACACGGCGCAGCCCGGCCGAGGGGAGCGGAGACTGCCCTCCCTGCCGCCCCGCCGGGCAGCACAGAGCGCCGCGCCGCCCCCGGGGAACGCCCGGCCCCACACCCCCCACGGGCTTCCCCGGCCGCAGCCCGCCGGGCTTCCCCAGCCGGGACCCTCCCGCCGCCGAGGACGTGGTGGGATGGCTTCTGGGGCGAGGATGGGAGTTGGCCAGAAGCAGTTTGCAGCAGAAAGCAGCAACCCTCCATCCCCGCTGGACTCGGGAGCTCCTGGGGAGCTGAGGCAGGGTCCCGCGGGCTGCGCGGTCCCAGCTCCCGTCAATGAATTCGCATGGAAACTGGTGGTCAAAGAACACCAGAGCCAACACTAAGCAAACTTAAGGCACCTCGGGCATGAGTTTTCTTGGAGTCTTGGGTTTCCCGTTGAAAGCAAGGAACTGAATGGAAAAAGTGCCACCAACATTGGCAAAACATGATCAGAGATCTTCATCTGATCCAATAAATTATTCTAAGCAGCCATTTCATGGGAAAAAATGCTTGGACTATTTGCTAATAAGACTGAAATTACTTGCTGCAGAGCCAGCTTACATTAAATAACTGCAAATGGAGAGATAGACCCGGAAAGCTTTCAGGAATACTATAAATATTATATAGAAGAAGATTTTTTAAAATAATTAAATAACCAAGAGTGGCCTTTAAGGAAAAAAATAAATTCTATTTGTTTCCATATGGCCAGGATAAATGCCATACTGCTTATTCCTTTCAGACAATGTATATATTTACTCAGCTGTTACATTATCAGGTTCATTTACTGTTTTCACCACTTTACTCTTTAACCTTGCAGAATCCCCCAGCCTTTCTGGTGCTCTTGCTGTCCTCACCAGACCATGGCCTTACCTACCACAGCCTCTATCTGCATCTATTACACCCCTCTGGAAATCTGCATGCAATGGCTTCCTGCAGGAAGCTGGTCCTCTGCCAAGGAATTTTCCTGGGTATCCTTGACTATTCTTGCTCCAGTGTGACTAAGGGTCCAATTGTTACTTTCCACCTCTATATCATGGGCACAAATGAAGGGCATAGAAGAAAAATAACTGCTAGCTAGTACTGCTCAATGTCAGTAACTAGGTTTTATGGACCCCAGGCTTGACCAATTGTGGCAGTACACAATTTTCTGCTTGCTTTGTTTGTTGTTCTGGTTTGGTTTTCACATTTTTTAGGTTAAGGATAAAAAGGGAAAGACTATTCTGAATTATGGAGTAGATCAATTTGTACATTGCATTCAAACATCCCTTTACTTCTCTTTGCAAATGACCTGTGCTTGGGATTGTTGTCTGCACTGGGCTTCCCCCAGTTCTTCCTTTCAGTTTGTTTTACTGTTGGCTCATTTTTTGTTTTGTTTTGTTTGTCAGTCCATATTGAGCAGCTTCTCTTACTTAAAATCTCACAGACTTTCATCAGTACACAGCTGGTAAAGTTCCAACTTCATTTTTATTGGACTTGTATTTTAAGCTGATGATGTGGCTTTTTTATGTTCCATCCATCCCATCCTGCTCAAATTGAAATAACTTCTGCTCATAAACTCAAAAGAGAGAGGGGTTGGCCCTATATTGAGATTAAAGTTCTTATTTGTATATGAAGCATCCAGGAAAAAAATGAGACAGAGTATATTAAAGAAATACAAAACAACCAAGCCAATAGCTCTACTAACTAAGATGGATTTTTATTCTTGAGGAAAACTGGGGTTTAGAAAATATGCTTTAATATGGATAACAGCTGTACTGCAGAGTAATGATATCAATGAAAGAATCAGTAACTGCAGTCATGTAGAAGTTTATTTCCATACTGAAAGCAAGTTCTATGATTCTATGTTATTACCTTATCACATGGGGCCAAGACCCAAAAGCTCCAGGGCCTCCAGGGGTTGGTGGAGCTGGTTTACAGCCTCCTTTAAAATTTTAAACAAAACCAACTGAGAACAAGTGTCAAACAAAGGAGCCAGATCAGCAGCTGGTAAAAGCTGTGCTTCCACAGAACTCGCTGGAATAAGTCCTGATCCCCCACTGCAGTCAGTGAGAGTTTTGCCATTGATTTCAAGAGAGCCAAGAGTTTCTGCAGTGGAGTCACGATGCCAGCTTAGACCAACTGAGGATGTGCCACATGGTGCAGCAAAGGGCCCATTATCCTTCCAGAGAAAAAATAGATCCATGCTTGACCCTGAGGAGGTGGTCCAAAGCATGCCAACCACCACAGAGCCTGAATGAATGACTTTCAAGAAGAGAAGTTCCTGCATCCCTGTCGAAACTATTTGCCCAGGATTCTTGATGTGGGTAGCCCTCCACATTAAGACCTTGCCATTGCTGTCTCCAGCAGGACACTTCCAATTTTTTTACAATGAACTAGAAATACTCAACATGAAATGTATGCAATGCTGCATTACTCATAGTCCACAAACCTCAAAATTAATTGGTGTGAATGAAGTGTCATCGTGTTTATTTTACTGCAATGAAGAAAGGACTAGATTCTGCAACTGTGCTTTGATAGTTTGATCTGAGGGTATATCTATGCTGCTGCCAAACACAACTACAGTCACAGTTTGCCTTTGCTGGAGACAGGCATACAGAGAAGAGAAAATTATGCTCTATGTCCTGAAAATACCCAATCTTAAAGAAAGGTGTTCTAGCAGCATATGCTGAAATACCCAGAGTAGCTTCAAACAAGCTAGCTAAGCTACAAACAGCAATGTTAACTGAACCAGTATGGAGCTCAGCACAGACTGCCTGGCTGTGTACTTGCATTTACAGATCATCTTGTCTGCACCAAGTTTGTGCTATCAGTTCCTGCTCTAGCTGGGGTACATCTGTAAAAACTGCAGTCAAACCCTCCCTGTGGATCTGTTCTCTCAACATTTAATTTGCTTAGTAAACTGAAAGAGATCCTAAGCTTAAATCACCACCTACTGCTATGAAAGTGTTCAAAACACACATTAACTGCACACTGCAAAGAGAAACCTTGTATCTGAGATTTCTAAGATCTCTTGCTGTTTTCAAGGGAAAAGCAATCTTTTCCCTTTGCTAGTGGGGCTGTAAGGGAACATGCCGGACTGCAGCACCGTGCCTTCTCCAAAGGGTATACCAACACATGGGCAGAGTCTGCTTACAGCCCTCATGATCCAAGGCAGCCCAAGCTCTTACACGAAAGGTTTCCCAGGAAGGAGAGTTCTCATTTCTGACCTCCTTATAGGGAATACAATATCTTTCTGAAAAAGGACTGTATGTTGCCTGAATTATGTTTCTTATGCAGCATTTCCAAAGAAGGGCAACAAAGCTGGTGAATGGTTTAGAGCACAAATTTTCTGAGGAGCAGCTGAGGGAACTGGGGTTGTTTAGTCTGGAGAAGGGGAGGCTCAGGGAAGAACTTCTCACTCTTTACAACTCCCTGAAAGGATGTTGTTGTGAAGTGGGCGTCAGTTTCTTCTCCCAGGTGACTACCAATAGGACAAGAGGAAATGGCCTCAAGTTGCACCAGAGGAGGTTCAGTTTCAACATTAGGAAAGGTTTGTTGACTGAAAGAATGGTTAAGCATTGGCACAGGCTGCCCAGGGAAGTGGTGGAGCCACCACCCCTGGAGGTGTTGAGAAAATGTGTAAAAGTGGCACTTCACAGCATGGTTTAGTGGCATGGGGATATTGAGTTTACAGTTGGATTTGATTATATTAGAGGTCTTTTCTAACCTTAATGATTCTCTGATTCTATGCTCATTGTCTTTGCTTTCACCCTTAACTGTTCTTTTGTTCTTTGTGGCTATGCAACTTTATAAATATTAATAAGAAAGAAGAAAAATTAAAACAATGTGCCAGTTCATTTCCTCCACACCTAACACTTCCAGGCTCTGTGTTGTTTGAACCTTTTTGCCATTACATGGCAGTATTATATCCTACCTAGAAAAAATGCTGATTTTGAAGCAGTGTGTGCTAAAAAGCAGTGACTAAAACTGGAACAGTCCTGCATATTTCCCCTTTCACCTGAGCACAGTAATGAAACAACCCATCATACAAAAACCACAGCAATGTAGCAATTAATAAGCTACCAAATTATCAAGCTCTTGTTAATAGTTTAAGTTCCACTCCTATTTTAAGAAAGAAAATGTCAAGGAAATATTCTAAGAAAAATAAAGTGACAACAAACTAAATTAAAGAATCAATACCCAGGCTAGTCATTTTGATTCCTGGGGTAAGAAATGAGCTAATACTACAAAAAAATATGTACATCTTTAACTGGTAACTAATAAAACCTTGCCTACAACAGGAGTGCTACTGATGGATGGTATAAAAGGGAGGCATCTCCTCTGCCTGCTCATCCTGAGATTTCTGAGAACCAGCTCCTCGGTGCTTACCAGCCACGTTCAGACTGCCCAGGCAGGCAGATTCTCAGAAGGCTTGGGTGATTCTGCTGAGACAGAAGTAGCACAGGACATGTCCCAGAACTTCAGGGGCTTTTACTGACAAAACTTAAGCAGTTAGACAGTAGTTTTGAAGCCTGTTGCTATTGGAATATGAGATTTAACTCTCACTTCAGCTATCTAAAATACATATGTACAGTCTTCCAAGACAAAGCAGAGCAGCAGACATTCCTCCCAACCTTGTTCTGTGTGTCAGTGCTAGCCAGGTAGGACACCTGCAGCCTGGGCTAATAAAATGGCCAGGCTGCCTGCAAATCACACAGGCCAAGGGATTCATCTGCCAGATGCTGGTCACATAAGGACTAGCTGTGGCCACCTACTTAGGCCTATGTTCATTGATAGCACAGGTTCAAATTCCTTCTACAGATGGCCCAAACTTTCTACGTGACCACAGGCTTGCAGCTGCACACAAGTTTGCACTCAAGGAAGGAGGAGAACTAGGGGAGGGATCCAAGTTTCCTTCACCTTCTGTATTTGGTTCAGATGCTTTGTCCTTACTGCCCACAATGAATGTTCCATTTGAATTTTCCTTTCTTTTTTCTCTGTCAGCATAACACATAAAATTCCATTGTTACCACTTCTTTCACTAACCATCTGTATTTAACTGCTAGTATAATTGTCCTTTCATAAATAGTACAATCCCTCCCCTAAGTTTTCACCTTGATTCTTTCTGTGCAGATTTATTGCCTCGCTATTAATATTCCAGCCATGTGATTTATCCCAGCATGTTCCCAGAATACTTGCCTTCCCTATATAAATATTTGAATGATCTTAATTTCAACTAATTAGTACTGGGACATTAGATTTCCCTCCTGAAGAATTCTCATTTGTTAGTAACCAGTTCCTTTCCAGTTTATGAGATATCTATTTTGAGGGTAGGAAATGGAGTCATGGAATGAACCAAGCACTTTTTCACTACTGTTCTTCCCTTCGTCATATTGTTCATGTCAATCTGGTGCCAGAATAACTCTTCTAGGTCTGAAATCTCAGCAACATCAAATGCACAAGCAGTGACAATAAAGCATTCCCATCCTGCCTATCAACATGCTTCAGTCCTTATAGACAGACCAACCTTATTTAATGTCTTATGTCACAAATTAGGGCAAGTCACCAAGTTTAGATCTGTGCAAGTTCTAGGAGAGAGAGAAGACAAGTTGGATGGCCCTAAGATATGTCACCCTCTCAGGCACCACTTTCACTGTCACTTTTTCCTATAGAGGAAGGTCAGTGTAACTAGGCCCCAGTCAAAGGTTTGGGTTGGGTTGTGTTGGGTTGTTTTTTCCGAAAGTGTAAATCTAGTTCTACATCATTTTCTCAGAAAAACATTTAGCAAGTTTGTCCTGAATATTTTGGCTTCATGCACAGTGACTTTCTAAAAAGAAAAGAATCAACATCTTCCAGAAAAAACATTTCTGAAGCAAAAACCATGTTTCTAGTCAATGTATTAACTTATCCTTGAGAAACAACTTTGGTGGAGCAGATTCAGCCAGCCATACTTACAAATTATTCTGCTAGAAAGAAATTGTCTCAAAAGCATTTCAGCCATGCTGATTTTTTCACTCTCCAGAAAAAACACACTACTCATTTTCACTGATTAACCTATTGCTGACAGCATTAATTGGTTGTTCAGTCTATGAATTGTTTTAGTGAGTAAGGGTGCGCATAAGAAGCATATGTTAAGAAACAAAGCAACAGTATTCTTTACAACTACCAGAAAATGCCTCTGAAACATTAATTTATAAATCTAATTTAGTACAGAAAAAAGCAGGATTTCCCCTAATATAGACATGTTAAGAAACATGAAAAGCTTTTAAAATTAAGCCTTATCAAGAACTTCAGACTCAATTCTTTCTAGAAATAAAACAAATTTGACTTCCAGTTGCCCATTTCAGAGCTGCAACTCTGATAATAGGACATCTTAGTAATTTATGCCTTCACTAAAAATAAATACCCATTTAAAACAAACCAGGAGATTTTCCACCCTGAGAATCATTATTTGTATGTTTGTATTGAAGTAATGCCTAGGAGGCCCAGTGGAGACTGAGCTCTATTGAGTTAGTAAGACAGTGAAGAAAGTGACCTGCTGAAGTACAAAGTTCAACACAGCAGTTTAGTGAAACAAGTAGAATAAGAAGGATTTCCACCCCCAAATCCTAACAGGTGCTATAACATTTCAAAAAGTCATCCCTGCAATCCTTATCTATTACTTCTAGACAAACTTTCCAGATAGTATTTATTCTTTCCATTTACAAACAGTTTATCTGAATAATTATTTCCTTTCCCAACAGAAGACTCAAGCTACTTCCCTTCTCCCTTCTCACCGCCTACACTACCACCTCGAGAGATGCCATGCATTTCCAACTTAGCCTTACTTTGTTGGTTTGGGTTTTTTCCCCTTAATCATGCTTTCTGGGAGCCATAAAGCTGAAAGGGAGAAAATCATAAATAGTTGCATCTTCAGAGAAGAGTTTAAGCATTAAGCAGTGGCAGAAATACTGAGTTCATATACTAGCACGGTGCTTGATCAGAGAAATTAGATTAGGGAAAATTTACTACTGTCAAGGATCCTGTATTTTAAGAGGTTTTTCATCAGTCACGGGAATTACATAATTTCTGTAGCTGCCATTTAAGTATATAAGTAACACTGGAGGAACAGCACAGCAGATTACTGGGATTCTGTCCAATATGGAATATCTGCAGCCTCAAGTCAAACAAGCTCAGATGGTTCATTTGACTCAGTGAGAACTGCCAAACTCAGGGGGAAGGTCACAATCACAATGCCTAAATGAAAAAGGGAAACACTTCTCAGGCAGTCAGGAGACACACAGTTTTTGGGAATGTGCATTTTCTGCCTTACAGAAGGATATTCTTGGTGAACTTGTGAACTGTGCATTTCCTGTAGCTCGAGTCTCCAAAGCTGTCAAATTAAACAACCTTGCTCATGGAAGCTCAACCTAATCCTTCACTCACTCAGATGAAGGAATGAAGGCAAGGATTCCTTAGCAATATATGAAAGCAAGCCTCTTGCATCATTTGTCACTAAGGAAAAATCAAGACAAGGACTAGAATAATTCCAATTCACCTTTGCAGCAAGAAACTGAAACTCATCCCTGCTGTCTTTTTAACCCCAGAACAGAACTTACTTGAGTTGGCACTCCCAGAGTGCACTATAAATTGTGCCACACCAGCACCAAAGGGAAATAGCATGGAAAATCTTTGGTAAGCCCAGGGCTATTATTGAAACACATGTAGTAAAACAACCACATGTTTCTGGCTGTTCTTCAGCTTATTCTTCAAATGACATGTTAGGGTCTGGTCTGTAATACAAACAGCTCTAACGTGGGCAGGAACACTGTTTGTTTGTCTTATAAGCTAATAAAACCTGGTTTACACAAAAATTAGTTGCAGGCTTAAGGAAGTCCAGATAAGTGGAAGCAATAAAGGAAGTTGACAGAAATGAGAATTTAGGGAAACACATTCAGAAAGTATAATAAAAAACAGTTTTCACCTGAAAATTCAAAGCTGTAGAAAGCTAGCTTGGTACAACAAATGCAAATCACCCATTAAGCATTTCAGTGCCCCAAGGGAACAAAGGAAAAATCTGGATGTTTCTAAAGACCTGCTTCATTTCACAAATGTAATAAAATCACTTTCAAACAGATATCTAATGCTTAGCAAATTCATAGCTGGTTTTTGCTCCACTTTCAACCAATGGCTGGCAAGTAGACTGCAGCGCTCAGTCCATGACCTGAAAGCTTGTTAGCAGCCTTCCTTGTTCTATAGTTCTTTGTATTGATTTCAGAGTATCACAGGGAGTATCTTATGATTGTTCCTGTCCTTTATAGACACATAAATCAAGAGTAAATTCACTGAACTGAGAGCTGTGACCCTCATGTGAGATGGATGTTAATACAATCAGAATCACTTACTAGCAACACATTTTTGAACTATTTCAGCCTGCTGTTCTTAGAGTGTCCCAGCCTCTATCATGTAGTTTTTGACAATTATTTAAAATGCATTTTGTAGTCAGACAACAAAGAAGCCCTGAACACAGAAACAGGTGAAAAACATGAAGCATGTCCACTAAATGTGATACTGTTTATTTCCTCAGCCAATGTGTGGTTTGGGGGCTACTTGAGTTTCAAAATAGTTGCCCAACTGCAGTGTGGTATGTTATTGATCTGTTTTCATGCTCACACTAATGATGTGATACATAAGAGACACTCTATCAATAAGAGACACTCTATCAATGATCAAAGTTCATATGCTTTGCATTGCCTGACAACCTTTTCCACCTATAATGACTTCTGGGTTCTGTTTTATGTAGACAGTGCTATACATGAATTTCCAAATTTCAAAAGAGGTCCATGTCTCTTTTCTGTGTCAAAGATGAATTCTTTAAAAGCAGGAACAACTCTTTAAATTCTGATGTGGCAGTGTCCACAAGTGCAAGGCCTGTTCACTTCTCCACAGCACTTCTGCAAACAGGATGGCAGATCTGCAGGACTCCCTGAAGCTTTCTCCAGCTAGAAGGCATGTTTTGGTTGAGTGGACAGAGCCATCAGCCACCAGAAATAGCTGTGCCTTTCACTTTGCATATTTGCTTCTATCATTGCTGTTTGCAAATGTTGAAGATTGTTGCACACAGTTCTGCTAGGCAGTGCCTGAGTACAAACACTATAAACTCTTCCAGCGAAACAGGAGGTAGAATGACATCTGTCTCTTAATTACAACTGATGCAATTCTTGATAGAACATATTAATAAACTGTGTAAAATACCCATATTAATTGGATGGCATATTACAAAAGGATTTCAACAGGACTAAATTACAAGGAATTTCTCTACACTGAGCTTTGGGCAAGTTCTGTAGAGACTGAGAACAAAACTTTCATTAAATAGAGCACAGAATAACAGTCCTCATGCCTAAACATGGTTGATCTCTCATTGCCGGACAGACTGAAGACACCAAAATCATACATCAGTCATACTCTATCTGTTCTGTGCACTCCAGGCTTATGTCCCTCTCTGGAAACATTCCATTCACCACAGAAAAGAATTAAGTTGTTTTCCTTTTTAAATCAAACCTACACAGGCTGGTAATCCATCAGGCAACTTCACAGAGTATACACATCTGCATAATCCTCCTGAAGTTGCGTAACTCTCCAGCTGTCCTCATAAGAGGGATTTCAGTCTGTGCCTGGCAGGTTTTGCAAGAAGTACATGTTCTGTAGAATATGCCTGTACTGATGTGCGTGATACTGGGGAGGATTCTTAAAACTAATCCATTTTTAATCTCTGTACCTTTCTTTTGTAAAGCCTGCCTTCATTGTGGTCGTGTAGAGACAAATACAGATGCACAAACTAAGGAACAGACATTAGCTTCTTTGGTTCTAAAAGTGACTCCAGTTAAATATTTAAATAGGAGCCGAATATTCTTCTAAATTTTATAGCTTTTAGAAATACAAATGAAATATTCTGTAGAAATGTCATATTTATCATGCCAACTGGCAGTAGTTTAATTAATATTTCTTAATGCCAGAGGCATACTACAGGTAGTCTCTGAATAGTTTCTTAGATTCCTGACCCACTATCTTAAGAACTAACTCTCACAATAAATTATACTGATTATTAAAAACATTACATCAAGAGCAAGTTAGAAATGGAGCTGTAGTACAAACAGTACACAAATCTGACTTTGTCAAGATGGAAAAAGGATCTTTTCCTAGAGAGCTGCAAATACCATCTCCATGACTACTTCATCTCTTCACTCTAAGTCAAACATTACTCAAACATTATTTGCTAATGTCTATATATCAAAAATATAAGCAATTCTGCCTTTGAAGGACAAGGGAAAACCAGTTGTTTTATGGAATATTCAAGAAATATACAGTATTTCTTCCTCTAGTTGGCAGTGTATCATAGCTAGTAGCTGCTATGTTCCATGGGAAAAGAGAGAAAAACAAGTGCTCCTTATGACCAGACTGAACATTTCTAAAAGGCTATCTTTTCCAAGGTTACTAAGATAAAGAGGTGTTTCATCCTTTTCCACTTTTGTTTAGAAATTTCTCTATCTAATGTTACACCTCTCTTGCTTACTGATGCTGTTCCACCTGTCCTCATGTTTTACATGCAATTCTAGGACAGACATTGCAATGATATTAAGTCTTGAAGCTTCTCAATATCAAGATGGTATTCTATTTTTAATTGGACATTGCAAGCAGGAGAAGAAAGGGGAAATAATCACCAAAACAAAATGCAAATCTGACAGGAACTAAAGGGTGGCAATATCTGGCAAGTTCTTAAGAATTCTCCTCTCAAACTGAAGGGAGGACTGAAGTGTGACTTGAGCTATTGGTGACCAGTGTTACCATATAAATTGTTATTCCTGTTCCTCTGGTCTTTACTAAGGCCTAAACCAATGATTTCTCAAAGCTCTCTGAGGCTATTAAATAACTAGATTTGAATTTTCTGGTTCAGCCTCTTACAACTTTAATATCATTATGACAATATCAGTATAAGAGAGGATTAATGTACAGATTCCCTAAAGAAAATGTGCCGCTGGCGATTGCAGTGAATTAAGAGCCATGATTATAAGTAATTATTTGAACTACTGTAATGCCAAGCAGATTCAAACAAGACCAGATCATATTGTGCTAAATCCTATTAAATAAAATGACTCACTCTTTTGTAAACATCTTACTGTTTACATAAACAAGGCATGATAAACATGCTAAGAAAATCACTGGCAGGAAGTAAGGGTATAACTTGCCTACATTCATACAGCAGGTCAGCTGAAAAATCAAGAATAGAACACAAGTCTCAATGGACCATGTAATCATTAGCTCAGAACATCATCTAACCTCACCATAATGAATCTGCATTACACTAGGATAACCATTTGTTCACTCTTAAAAGGTTTGGTAATTTGTTACATCAGAACAGTGGAAGAACGTACAACTTACATTAAACATCTGCATTCAATCCTTTCTTAGATATTACTTCACATTAGATGTCGATTAAACAGTATTTTAAATGATGCAGGAAATGAAAAGGGGAAAACATACACATCATATGCTAAATACTTACACACTGAGAAAAGCAAAAAAATAATATTGATTCTTGTTTCAAGGTCAACCATGTGCATGTCCTCACACTAATAGGGCTAATTACAAACAAAAAAAAAGTTGGTCCCTGCTGCTATAATCATTAAATGCTGCCTAGACAAACCACCACTTATATCATAATGAGAAGAAACTATTTTGCTTAGTTTTATGTTTAGGTTATCCTCAAATATCCAAACATTGCCCTTTATGTACCAATGCTCCTGCATGGTGTTTCTCTTCAAAACAGAAGGAATTTGAGCACCATGGACCTGCACACAGGATCCCACAGCACTCTAACTTTACGTAAGATTTCAAGGCAAAGGTTATCTCCTCAGCACCATCCTCATCTCATTCAACAGTTTTCTGAATCCACAATTTCAGCCTTCCTTCTAGGAACACTTTTTAGCTGCACAGTGATTAATATTTTTTCATTCCTGACATGACATTTAAATTGTCTAAACTGAGGACTAGAGAGATTGTTACTGTAACCAATCTGCAGATATTGAGACCTCTCACACAACTCATGGCTGCTTGGAACATCATGGTAACAGCAGTAGTAGAAGGTTTAATAAGTAATGAAAAAAAGCCTGTATATTTATTTTAAAATATAGCATCAAGGGAAATTAAAATTGAGCTGAAAGTTCAGCACTCAGTTTGGGTTTGAATACAGGATTGTTTGGAGGCTCATCGCTTTCTACTCTGCAAGCTGATCTTGCATCTGCCTGTTTTCTCTCTGTGCACACAGTTACAGCTACTGAGACAAAGATACAGCTTACTGTGAGCAAGAGTCTATGATGTGCACTCCCCTCCAAAGGAACTGGAAGCAAGTGTTGGGTTTTTTTAAGCTAAGACAGAGGAACAGACATTTCCGACTGAGGCACAGCAGATGGCTGCCAGAAAATGGTAAAGAATTCAGGAAGATGAAGGGCGAGGCAGCCTGTGGGCTTTGGAAAAGAGACAAGAAGCCAAGAGCAAATGAAATGCTCTGTATATGTGGGGCAGAAAGGTTTTGAGTAGCAAAAGGGAGTAGGAGTCTGCCTTCATGTGCTTCTGCTGACTTCCTTTTGGTCCTGCTGCAGTAAGCTTCTCATTGCAAATTCAATTCTAAACACAAGTGCAGGACGTCAGCAATAATTTAGCATTCCACATATGACAAGGAAATGTGTCTATAAATGCTCTGCTCTGGCCTTTTTGGCCTTTTTTCAATACAACTGTAACTGGAGCTGTATTTCCTGGGAAAGGTGGCCTTATTCTCTGGTACAGCAGTTCTGCAAATACTTTTCTTAATATTGAAAACAGTTAGCATTGGAAGGGTTTAGACAATTCCACAGGAAACCCATCTAGCTGTGGAGCTTAAGAAACATTTTATTAGCAGTACTAACAACCTTTAGCATAATAGTAGGCAAAGTCAGTATTTCCCTTCATTTATGTTAGGAGGTGTTGATACAGATGCTTTCTTTTGCAATATATGTTATTGTAATGATCACATTTCAGGAGGGTGGGAGAGGAATTTCTTCTGTAACTATCTAAAAATAATTTTTGATATATCCCTGGTAGAAGAATTTTTAGCTTCTCATTCTGAAGTGTTCTGCAATTGCTTATCTGAAGCCTTAAAATAAATCTAAGCAGATGCAGTAGAACAGGACTGCACGTAGTAGTTCAAAAGTTTATCATTTGATCGTGGCTGGGGTTCAACATGTTGTGAGTAGAATGTGTCCCCATTCTGGGGGTTTTTTGGCACTGATTTCCAGGAGTTCATAGCATTTACATAGGGAGCTAGATTTGTAGCATAGATCAGCTCCTGTTCCAGACTTTCAGTGAAACAGCCACGTCTTCTGAAGAGTCCACCACCCTGACATTCTCAGCCTTCTCTACAGCAATGGCAAGCTGCTATTTACTAAAATACAACAAATCCAGGCTTTGCTGACTGAGAACAGCCTCTAAATAATCCTTCACAGTAAAAACACCCATTCAAAGGGTTTGATTGTATGAAAAGCAATTGTTTTCTCCCTAGCGATTTGAATATCTAAGGTGATAATCTCCAAATTAAGAAGAAATGTTATGAATGCAAAGAACAAAATTCAGCAGCTCTGTGAGCTATTTATTAAACAAGTCCCAAAATCACCATACAGCAAATGCAAAGAATAGTTATTGAAGGGAGGAATATTCACCACTTATGAAAATAAAACAAGATATGAGTTTTCACAGTCTTCCTCATGGACCACGTTTAAGATATTTACTATTCCATTGAAGGTAATTTTCTATATCCCTTTCAGCACATACACACAAATAAAACCTCCTTCTATACATCTTTTTAGTGTAATTTAGTAGCTGAAACTATATCAAATGGTTACTCAGCTCTCTGAAGATAGCTTGTAGGTACTTCATTGATCCTCTTCAAGACCCACGGTTTTGAATGAGGCAAAGGCAACACAGGAGTGTGCTTGCTTCTGCATATTAACTGGAGGAAGTCCCCCTTTAGCTCAAGGGAGGTAAGTACATAGTTGAAGGATAAGAACAGCCACTTTAACCACCAATTGTAAGCAAGGATTCTTAAACCTCTCCGTTGGCCATCCTGCAGCCTTTACTGAAACAATTTGTTCATAGAGTCTCTACACTTTGTTAGAAACTATCATTGTAAAGATTATGCTACTAGGAGGATTGCTAGATATCTGAATGCAGAGCATATGACATCATAATCCTACATCCTACATTCCTTACTGAAAGTAAGCAGAATATTACTTTCCCCATACTTTCTCATCAGCAAGTGGCTGTTCAAGGCCTTCAGAACATTATCTTTGAGCTGATTTCTGCATTAGAAGAAAGGGAGATCCAGATGAGGACTGGCTAAAAACATACACAGACACTTGAGGTTGATTTTCTTTTTAGTTGCATTTCATTTGTGTACAGTTCCTTCCTTCTGTACTAAACCACCAAATTTTATCTAGCAGAAGTGTACTACTGTCAGGAAAGCAAGAGAGGGATCTTGAAACTCATGTAAAGGTAAAGGATATTGGAGACTTACAAACAGCAGGAATCAACTGTTCAGCAAGCCTGTGCTTCATTTTACTGGAGGCTGGTGGAGCAACAGGGCGAACCACACGGCTCCCACCAGCTTCATAGAACAACACGGAGAATAATTCCACACAGACTCTCTGCTCCTACCTCCCACTGTTGTGGAAAACAGCCTGAATCTGGACTCTTGTTTTTATTGGCATGTTGTTTAATTCTATAGAGCAATCAAAATCATTTGTTCCAACTGTTTTCTTCCAAAACAACTCGCATTCACTGCCACACCTCTGACAAAAACCCAAATTGTTAACAAATGGCTGAGGTCTCAGTCACAATTAAAACAATTGTGAAGTGGAAACAACAACACAAGCACAGCCCCATCCAGTTCTTGCTGGGATACCTTATTCCTGTGGGAACACAGAACTGTAACCCAAGGGTATGCAATGACTTTTTGTTATTTGGCTCAGTGACCTCTCACAAACTAAGAAGCATTACTGCAAAGTAGTGCTGCTGGTATTTATTAGCAACAATGGCCTCTAACAGCTGCTGTACAGACAGGGTGAGTGGTAAGGTACCTTTTCCTGAGGAGTCCTACCTTAAAAATACAAGTTGCTCCTGTTCATCCTAAAGGATGCATGACATACAGGAATTGCTTATCTTGATTGCAACATATGGTTACTGGTGAGCATTTCCCAACAGCTGTCATGATCAACTTGTGGCAAAAGATTTTAAATCAGATGTGCCCATGTTTCAGATACTTGTGTGCACTTACTTCTCAGAAGATGTCATTTGCATCATCCACACTGAGACACAGCCAAGCATCAAACAAAGTTTGGGAATAAATACCCTGCCTTTTTGACAATATGAGATTAGCTGCCATTCTGTTCACCTACAGAACAGATGTTCAGCTTCCTAGTCACCTAAAATCACCCTCCTGGAATGCATGATTTATATCTAGCTGCCTGTATTTCAAATGTTGTGTATGGACAGTGGAATCATTAACAGATTCAAATAGTACTCAACACACAAGATGTCAATTGCAACTTTTGTATCTATGTTCTTAATAAAGAAATTGTTGAAAAGTGTTTTGCATTACTGTATTTTTAATCACAAGGTACAAAATAAATGTCAAGAACAAAGTATATAATCTTAGTGGAAAAAAATTGTAATGCTGAAATATATGCACTTGATACTGAAAAACACATGAAAAGTGCCAGCTAAAAATGAGTTTTCAAGATGAAATACCTTGCAAGGTAAATGTCCTGGAAAATTTACCAGGTTTTTGTCTTGAATGACACAATGACCATGGCAGCTAAACTTTTCTACTGTGCATATGCAATTTTAAAATACAGGGAATTACTCAATATACAACATTGTAGAAATGTTCATTGCGTTCAGTTTTATTAAACATTTTATGTAGTCTAACTTTAATATGAGAAATTAGAATTAATGTCTATTTTGACATCAAGTATAAATGTAGTAATCTTTTTAGATCATTTCACATACAAGCAATACCTTGCAATCAAACAAGCATGCCATTTTAATCACATGTGCAAGAGAACTTCCTTCTGTTTCAATACCACACACTTCCCTCACATTCTTTTACCTGCACACTTACAATCCTTTATCTCCTTCATCCACTAGCAACAAAGTTACTTCTAGGTAATAAACACACAAGCAGACCAAACACCTCTGTAATAAGAAAATACAGATAAAATTTTCTGGTTTTCTTTCAAGACTGTTCTGATGCTAATGCAGACTTGTCTCATGTCTCCTGTTGTTTCCTGAACCTGAGTTTGCTAAGTTCCTCTCTTCCAGCCTTCTTTCCTTTAGGGTTGTCCTCGTTACCTGCTCATCTGAACACTAATTATATTATTTATTGGGCTGAGAATAGGAATAGATTCTGGAATACCATGATCATCTAACATTAACTGAGTAAGGGCTTCAGGCTGCCCATTTGGTGCTATTCATCTTTCTGCAGAAGCTACTCTGTCTTGCCTCTTAATCATTTTTGTTGGTAGTCTCTAAATTCCTTTCACATTTCTACTACTGAGCTGGTGAGAATTGAATTTATTATTTCCTCCAGATATATTACCTTGCACTTCTCCAACTTGAATCTCATTTTGCTTCCTGCACATATTCCTGAGCTCTTTAGATCCCTTTTTATTATTTCTCCTTGCCCACTTGCATTTGCAACACCTGTCACTTTAAAGTATGATTGCACCATTAGAAAGCAGGGCAGCTACAGGGCAGGCAGCGCCACAGTGCCTCAGGCAAACTCCAAGCAATACTGGGTCCTAAACTTTTGGAAATTTACCTGTGGCAGAGAGGAAGCATTGGGAATAGGTGTAGCTGAGCTGGTGCTTCAAACAGTCTGTCTGCAGATGGAGGACATTCAGTGTTGCTTCAGAGAGACACAGTGTCTGTTGCCATAATTTTGTCTGAAGTAGATTTTCTCTGCATGTGAGGGATCTGAAGCCTCTTCATTCCCCAGGGAACACTGGCAGGTGTTGGCATATGCCATAACATGGGTGTGTCTCTGCATCTTCCCACTGCCTCCCCTTCAGGGAGCGTGGAACTACAAGGCAAGTCCTTGAAGCCATGACAGAAACACACTTTTTTTTTCCTTTGGCTCTATAGACATTAAAACATGTTAGGATATTTGAAAAAAAGGGAACAGCCTGTAAGTTTGGTATTGATATTCTGAATTCCAGTGCTATTTAACTCTGAAATGGAAATATGGGGATTAAAAGTTTGGGAGATTATGTTCACGCTGAGTACAGACATTCCTTTCACTCTGTGAGTTTTTAACTTTTATCTGGAGCCTGATGTTCAGTTTTTCCATGACATTTTACAAAGAATTAACTATTCTCCTCATGTCTTATTCTTTCCCATGGTAGATCCCAGGGTGATTAAATTATAATGCTGGCAGCTACCTCCAGGGAGTACTGAGCTTCTATACATGTGACTAACTGGGTATTTGATCGAACAGGCTGCAAGCTGCAGCCCACCTAGCTGTGCAGTGATTTTGCTTACCTTTGAGGAAAGTCAGCTAGTTTAAAACATGCCCATTAGCTCTCTCTGAAGAGAGATGGCTTTTCAGTGAATTCAAGACACTGCCTTGAACAAATGTTTCCCAAAAATTTACATTCATCCATTTTACACAGAATAAATCAATTGGGGGTTTTATGTCACTTTTCTGTGTCTTACTAATCCAAAGAAGAATACAAATAATGGAATCAGTTTCTAAGCAGTTGTAGTTTCAGCTGCCATTTCTTCTGTAGTAAAACTGTAGATGTATAAAAAGGAAATTTCAGTGTAGGAACCTGCTGGGAGTAATGTCTGGCAGGAGGTTTTCTTGGAACCATGTCATTGTGACCAACAAGCCTGTGCCCTGCCCTTCCTCAGACTGTAATAAGCACTCAGGGTCCCTCCCTTGTTCTTTACACTGGCTGCAATTATGGTCTGAGTAAATTAGTCAAAGATGTTGATCCATTGGCAACAATAAGCTTAGAATCAGACTACTGAAGAACTGAGTAGTATGTGTAAAATGACAAAACAGAGGAAGTTATACCAGTTCCTTAACAGCAGAGTTCCCATTCAAAAACAGAGCAGTTAAGGAAAAGCTAAAAAAAGCTTTGAATTGTTTGTGTTTTTCTTTTTCACAGTATGAAGAGTAGTTTTTATAAATAAATTATCTGACTGATCACTTAACTGAACCACCTAGTCTAATTAAAGTACGGTGCATAGTATGGCACACCTATACATGAAGATAATGAACAGAGCTCAACTCCTAAAATGACCCATCTGTAATAGAGTGTCTGTGTAGTATTAAAAGGTGTTTCCCTGGGGGCTTTTTGATGCTGGGTTTTGGGGGATTTTTTTGTAGTTGGTTTGTGGGGTTTCTTTGGTCCCATTTGTATTCAATAATTGATTAGGATAATTATATTTAGCTTGAAATTATTTGCTCTCGAATCAGTATTGAACTAGAAGAACAGTTATTTAATAAACATAGACCTTACTTTTAATTGATTTTCAGCCTGAATTAACAAAGTGACATTTTTAAAAGTATTTTAGATCTTAAAAATTATTCATTACTTTCTTTTCTTTTTCAGTAGTGAGGGTGGCAGATAAGGCAGCTCTTCCAAAACACGCTGGGTAGGAACTTATTCACATTTAGACTTCATCTCTTTTCCTTTCTGCCTCATTTTTCTTTAGTGATCCAGATAACAACTCCCACATTTCCAATGACTCTTCATTTTAGACAACTGCCTAACATCAGGCATCTTCAGTAGTATGGACACCCAGTCAGTGGAGTCTGGAGAGGGCAGTTCTGAGCCTCCTCACCACTCAGCTCTCTCCACAGTATAATTTCCTGATTATATACAGACTCAGAGGTCCTGTTGCAGGCAAGTGAATTAAAGATCTATATTGGGTTAGTATGAGTAGGTTAACCTTAACCTCTTGGTTTTGCTATATAGGAAACTGAAGGAGACATGCATTTTAAGTTAGAATTGGTGTCTTCATAAAACCAGAAAAGCTCAGCAGTCTGTAGCTGAAAAAGTATGGCTTATGTCAGAGGAAATATGATGTTGTTTAAGAGAGCCAGGAGAGCTGATTTAAATTCCTGTTCTGCCATAGAGTTCCCTTGTGACCTTAGGCAAGTCACTCGGGGCAAGATTTTTACAGGCATGTGGACATCTGACTCCAGGGGATTTTAACTAAGTAGCTTTGCAAATCTAGCCATTGAGCTCTATTCTTTCATTTTCCATTTGTAAAACATAGACAGTGTTATTTCCTTTCTCACCTTTTACCTACAAAAGCTTCTAGGTAGAATTCTCTGTTAAAAAAACAATGTAAACCTGAGAGACTGCACAGCACCATAAAAAAATCCACTACTTAAAAATATTCTCTGAAAAGATTATGACTTTCTCTAACCCATTGTTAGTAAGTTTTGAGCACAATTCCATGTAGCTGAATAATTGAAGTTTCTTCACAAGTATTTGCTATCTCCACCTGAAAATGACAACAGCCATCACTAAACCAGTCAGGTAATGTTATATACTGTTGTTTCAATTCCCAAAATAGAGTGCAAATATTTGCAATTCAAATATCTGCCCATTTAAATTTAAAATCTAGTTTCCAAGAGCTGCCAGTTAACCTAACTTCAGTGTGAGCCTCACACCAAGTTTCTCCCATAGCCAGGGCAACTCCAAGTAATGGTACTGCAGCCTCTCTGTCACTCAGTAACCTCATGTATCCCTTATCTACCAGCCACATTTGTGTCCAGAGCCACAGGACATGAAGGGGACACAGGACTGAACCAGGCACTGCAGCTTCTATTGAACAACTTCTTCAAATGGTCTTGCTAGATGGCACAGAACTGTTGCACCACAGCATCATGTCCTCTCCCGTGTCATGCACACTGACATTTCTGATATGCTTCCCTTGACATGGCACAAAGCTGCACTGTTTCTGAAGCCAAAGCAAAGAAAACTCAGAAGGTTTCCATTAATACTTGCCTTACTTTGATTCACTTTCTGTGGACATTTTGCCAACAAAACACAACACAAGCCAGATTTCATCTTGCCATACTTGCTAACAAGCAGATGACTTGTGGATATGTCATTCAGCTGGGATTTCACCTGGAAGAAAGCAGCACACTGCCTACACCAAAGTTACTTGCTACTAGCTTTAATTGGCACATACTTCTTTTTGCATCATTCTGTGCTCATAGGCATGTCTTGGCTGAATCCAATGGAATATATTTTACATGTATTAACATTTCCAGTATACTGAAAGCTTGCAATACATATGCTGGGCATCACTCCAAATGTATATGGCCTCATAAGGTCATGAATTTTGGACATTAACTTGTTTTGCAGTTACTCTTAGTGTATAGAAATGGGTAGTTTGAATAAGAAAGAGTACCTATGCTAGCTGATCTATAGTCATATTTGTAGTATGCCAAGGGGATCATAGAAACTCTGCATCATGAGTGAAACTTGAAAACCAGAATGATTTCAAGTAAATGTATGTAAAATGACATTTTATTCACCAAGTTATTTGTCATCAACCCTTGCACAAGTTGAACAGGTCCCCAGGAATAGTTTCTAATGTATTTTAGCAAGCTACTGCATTATGGTGAGCAGTACCTTGCCCTTTGAAGAGTCCTATTGATTTTAGTTCAGAGTAAGGTTGGCAGAATGGGGCCTTAGCAACTGCAGATGGACAGCAACTCCCTTCTTCCTTTATATTCACTAGGTCATGTTTGACAATATTTGTTCCTTAAAAGAAGGATCTGTCTCCTCTCAAACCAAAAGTAAAACTCCTTTGTGCATCTAATCTGGACATTTCTCCTAGTGATTTGCAACACTGACTTCTCTTGGAAGATGTTGATCCCACTCAATCAATGTCAAAAATTCACTGGTTTCCATGAAGCAAGGTTTTACCCTTATTCTCTGGGTATTACTTGCTACTATAGTCATCTCTGGCATATTTCTCTGACCCAGACCTCATTAATGAAATATTTCCTTCTAATAAAGCTCTGCACTATAAAACACAGCATGTTTCCAGGGCACAGTTCTTCCTTTCCAAGTTTAAAACTTTGGCAGCACACTCCTCACTTTTGTTTTTATTTCAATCCCAAATGTATTGCTACCATGATCCTTGCTTTAGTGTTTCTCTATTATATAGTAAAGAGTACCTCTAATATTACTTAATACTGTATCTAGAAGTGTGCTCATCTTTGTCATCTGATGCACATATTAATTTGGGAAGCAATTTTCAATCCATTTCAGAGTCCCATCCTTGATCTGCAATATTAATTATGCAGTTCAATACATACCTCTTGCATACTACTATATTTTACATATTGGCATAAATACTGCCTCTGATCTTCTGACCATAGCAATGAGCTACAGCAGCCAGCTTACCCCATACTACCTCATCATTCTCAGGAGACAAAAAACAGCCTGCCTCTTTGACAGCACATGAAGCAAGTCACAATACATTTAAATTGCTCTAACATATTCTTTCCTGCCATAATCTCCACCAATGAAAAGGGAACTTTTCATCATTTATTGTGTAAGTACCAAAGAAATAAAACCCAAACCAAGAGGCAAGTTTCTGTAATGTCCTAGGTCAGTTTGTTCTTTGGAAGACAGTAAAGCTTTTTATCTTTGGAATGGATATCTAAAATTAAAGTTCATCCTTCCTACAGTTCTCTGCTGGTGTTATTCCAAATGCAGCAACAAACATATTGACTTCTAGGTTTAACATATTCCCTGTAGATCCTATGTCAGCTGGAGGCATGAGAGGAAAAGCCATGGCTCTAACCCAAAAATGCTACTTTGCCATTTCATATTGGGTTCTGCCATTGAGGAATATGTATTAAAGGTTTCCCTTGGTGTCCAACCTGTAGAGAAGATAAATCATACAATCTCATGCAGGGTGTTTTAGTCTTTTAGTCAAATTTATCTAGGTTTTTTTCAGCCTGGAGAATCTTGATTTAGTCCATGGTGCCAGCCATCATATACACAGTTATTCTAAGAGGAAATTCTTGTTTTCTGTATCTCCTACTACCTTCTTTTTTAAAACGTTAACCTCTTTAGCTCAAACTTGAAGCACCAACACTATGTCCTTCTCTTGGCAACAGTAATAGCTTTCAGTGTCTCCTGTGCCTCTTTGTTATCTTTCTGTTGTTTTCTATCTATGCACCAACAGCATCTGTGGGCCTCTGTCTGGAATGATCCTCACAATATTTTCTTGGCAATCCTCAGTAAAAACTGAGGTTCTCCATCCCAAGTTAGTCTGTTCTTCTGCTACTTCAGTCCACTGAAAGGGGACATCATTACCCAAAAAAGCAGAGAAAACATAAAATCATTAGTTAGATAGTTCTCTTGCTCTTGGAAAGCATTTTCTTCCCTAGTATTCTGTCAATAATATATTATTTTATTTGAAATCTCACTTCATTGTGTTAACTTCTCAATGACAGCCAAACACCTCCTTCCTTAAGCAGGCTATTGATGGACTGCTACAACAGGTACAAATTAACAAAAAAATACAGGGAAATCTTGTTAAAGCAGAAGGGAACACCACAATTTCCACATGCAGCTTCCTCTCGCCATGTTTTACTTCTGTCTCTTACTCTGTTTCCCAGCAACAGCATGTTCACTGAATCCCCCAGTCAATAAACAGCACTAAGCCCAGCAAGGAATTACTTCAGATGCTTCAACAAAAAGTCTAGAAAACAGAAGATCATCAGACAGATGTGCATTGCAAACCAGTTTTACTCTGCTAGCTGAGCAACCAAAGATTTCCAAGTAGGATGGAATTACTCATTTGTTCCTGTCTGGAGCAAGTTGTAAGCCTATAGCAACTTTGATCCATTGGAAAGAGTTGTGTTCCTTCCCACCTCACTGCAATAATCATTATTTGATTATATTTTCTACTCATTTTACTTCAGACTTTAATCTGGTAGTAGTGGATCTCAGTATGGGGGATGTTTTTAGTGCAGGTGGCTATTTGACTGCAATATACATTAACAAGTCTCTTTACTATGCCCACAAAAAGTCTTCAACTTTACTGTATTTGTGTAGAGTGACTGAGACTTCTATCATCTTATGTAAAACCTTAATCAAAGCTGAGTGTAAAATAAGATCAGAGAGAGTTTTGCTCTGTCCCTTTTTTCCTTTTCTTTTTCTGATCAGCATAGACCTTGTAGATACAGAATACTGATTTAGCTGTTACCTTTCTTTTTATTTTGTTGAAGTATCTCAGCAGGGATAAACAAACTCTTCTGAAGGGGCTTTTTTTGTTTTGTTAAAAGTGAATAATAAAGTAGAATGATCTGATAATGATATGGACATAAATTCACACTCCTCTGAAATTTATATGAAGCTATATAGCAGTGTTTTATGAAGTCCAACATATTCTACCATTTTTTTACTTTCAATCTGTATGAATCCTGCACCACTATAGTTACTCCATTTAACTACTTTTTTTTTCCTCTTTCTTTATTCTCTGGAGTATTAGAAACTTTTTTCATTACTATTGTGAAAATATACATGATAGCAGTAGTTGGAGCACAAAGAAAGATTACCCCTGAGCTATGCAAACACAATAAAACACCAGCCTTGCCTCAAAAGGTTTTAGTGTCAAGTGATGTGTGAACAGAGAAGCAGGTATGAGGTGATAGCATGCAGGCAAATGAACAGCATGAAAAGGTAGAGTATATTTGCAAGATGTATGCTTCTTGTTGTGCTAGGTTTTGTTTCCTTAACAGGGCTGTATTAGAAATAGCTGGCATGGAGAATTAGGTGGTAGTATGAAGTAGAAGTAAAAGAAGGCAAAGAGCAAATAGGACAGTCAAAGCTCACCAGCTGGCTCTGGATGCCCAGAAGATACATCAAGGCTGAAAAAAATCTTTGAGAGATTTGAGAGAGGTAAGATGGCAGCTGTAAAGGTGTGGCTTTGGTTTTTATAGTAAGATTTAAAAAAAAATAGAGAACTCAAGGAGATTTTTTAAATGAACATTGCCTACCACATCACATACCTGACATGAGGAGAAAATCTGTGTTAAAGTCACATATATAAGTTCAAAACAGAGAAACCCTCCTGGCTTTTCCACACTGCTTAAAATCTTGCCATCATGCTTATATTGACCAGAATAACTACAGACAAACAAGTATCAGACCCTAAGTATTGTCATGTATCTCCTTTCTGCAACCATTCTATTTTAAAATAAAGGATTTAAAGGATTATTTTGGAACAGAGGATTCCCACAGGAAAGCAGAGGCACACTGGAATCATTACAGAGGAATAATAACACCCTGTAAACATGACCTAGGTTTTACCCCACCTTATGTCAAGGCATTCAAAATCCCTGTAGAAACATTCAGGTGCTCAGCAGCCAAAAATTCTACTCTTGATCTCTGCAGTTCTTTAGGAAGGTCTCCCTTGCTGCAGGGAAGTTCTATACTCTAGAAATTCAGTGAAAAAGAAAAATGTTTATAGCAGGAATCTCTGTCAGCTAACTGTGATTCTCAGACTATGCACAGAGCAAGATAGGACAATAAGATCCACTGTGCAAACCAGGAAAAGGGAGAAAAGTCAACTGAGAACTGCTTCAAAGATGCTCAGACTAGCTTCAGCTAAATCAGTGCAGTAAACATTTATTTAATAGCAACTGGATTTTGCACAGCCAGCTTAAATGCACTAAGAATCTCCTCTTTCAAATGGAAAAAGACATTTCTGGGCTGTACTTTCATTTAAGTTCTTGAGACTACCCACTGTTTTATAGTCAGTCTTAAACCTGACATCACTCACCACGTCCCACCAAGCACAACAGCATATTGCAAACACTGAAAACTTGATCTTGCTACTTTTGCTTTTAATCTGAGTCACTATAGCTTCATTGGGGTTCCCCTGATTGACATCCATGTGAGAGAAGAACTAGGTGTTAATGCTTATAGAAATAGTTTTCAGTTCCTTGATGGTCATTTCTGGTCTTTAAAGTCAAGTTGCCATTTGGCAATTTGCAATTTCTGTTTCACTTTTATCATCCATAATTTTACTAGAAGAAAACAGGCACAATGGAGAAAACTGTCACAGGCAGGACAAGCAGCCAAGCCATAAAAAGAAGGACCTTTTATTCTTCCCTCTGTGGAAAAAGAACACTGTGTACAGACTGAGTCCCAAATCATAAAGCCCTAAATTCTATAAATCTTCCCAAATAGAATTCAAAGTGACAAATTTACTATGTAACTCAGATTACATATAACTGTCACTGTGGCTAGGGACCAGCCTATCTGAGTCCAAAGCAAAAATAACCACCCAGCACTCTGAGGAGCTGCCAGTGCCCACTTTCCTTTTTAGATGAATCTTCATATGATATAACTTGCAAAAAAGTTCAGATTCCACTAGATAGCACATGCTGACTGCTGTCTGAAGTAAAAGTTTGCCTGACCACTTGTAAGTTGGCAGTTCTTCAAAACCCTTCAGAAACTGAACAATAATGAGGGGTATTTGTGCATGTTGAAAATGCAGACACCAAAATGAGCTTACCACTGCAAAGGAAAACAAAAGAAAATTGTATCCACAGATGGAAAACCTTCAAAGTAATTAGGGATTCTGGGAGGGAACTTACACATACTAATCTGTGTGAGGAGTTGAAAGAAAATTATTACTTGAGGTTAAAGCTTACTTTTTCCTAATCAGATACTGAGGTCTTTTGGGTAAAAGAAAAGTGTTATTACATATCCATACTGCCTGGGATGTTAGGAATGCCTCTGCAGCTATACTAGGGTGAATGGCAGAGTCCAGGACATGGAAAGATGTGCTAGGATAAACTGAAATTTGGTTTATTGAATAAAATAATTTGCTCATTCACATGACAGTGCAATAAATTTCTTTCTAGATCCCTATTATACTGTCATTGCTGTGTAAGGATGTGGTTTCAGAATCAATTTAAGCCACTTTAAAACTGCATTGTCACCAAAAAGGACTGTCCCACCTTCTACCCTGGGCTGGCTGAAGAATAAAACACATCAGTGGCAATTTGTCATAGATCACCTCAATCTGATCTTGAAAATGAATCCTGAGTAAAATGTTGGATCTGTCAGGACCAGTATTAAACACTTAGTTTAACACAGTGAGTCCTAGATCACCCTGTTAACTTATTGTGTCATGATCTATATTGTGTGTTTGGTCATAAAATATGTGTGTGGATGTGCATACAGACCATTTCTGAACCAACTGTGGGCAGATCAGTAACAGTTTATAAGAACACCACCTCTCTGTTTAACCTGTCTATCTCTGTGAACCAGCAGGTTTGATCTCTGGTGTTGTGAATCTGATACTGTCCCAGGAAATGCTTACTAACACTGAACTATTTTTAGATTCTTAGGTGCAGAGGAGTTTTAGGGAAAGGATGCTACTCTCTGACTTTTAGAAAAAAGTATGAACTCCATGGATATTGCTAGTTCATGCTTGACTGAGATATAAGACTGATTAATCTGCAGTTCTACAGCCACAGATTTTAAGGTTAATTGTAGAATTTCATTGTATCTAGACTGTTTAAGCCTCCAAGTGGTTAGTGTCCCAAATTTGAACTCTGTTTCCTCTCATAAAAAGTATCTGGTGTCCTCAGAATCTGTGGTTCACAGTATAAACCACGCAAGAGTTTTATCACAGATTAATTTTCTCTGTCTTAAACAGTGCATATCCATGCTTGCAATACAGAAGACTTACAAATTCAAGAACATAGAAGCTGAAGTCATGTTGCCTAAATAATCTCATGTGTCTGATTTGTGGGTTTGGGTGTTGTATAATTCAATAGCTACAAATCCACTCTTGACACTGGAGCAGTGCTACACCCTTCTACAAGAAGTCTTCCACACTGTGGCACAGGGATGTGTTAAACTGGGTCCAGGAGTGCACTGGTGGTTTATCCAGTCTCCTCAATAGGCTGCTGCAGTTATAATGTAGATTCTGGTTTTGCCTCACTGTGCTGGGTGGTGGCTCCTGAAAAGTGCTTTTGAAAAATGCAGATATCTTCTGAAAATTCATAGCCTTTTAAGGATTTCATTAATTGCATCTGTTAATTAGGTGAGGGGGTTTGTGTTCCAGGTTCTGAGCTTCCACAGAACAAGGCTTGCAGCACCACAGAGACAGGATACAAGCAGCCAACTGTTTCCATATAGCCTCTGAAAGATGTACTCATGCCTCCGTACCTAGGTCTATGATGATGGTTTCCTGTTTGCTCTTCTCACTGCCCACTTTTAAGCTGGATCAATAGAGTCAAAAAGCAAATTGTAACAATCCACCACAGTGAGTGTGCAATTGCACCTCAATGATCAGGCCACTTACTTGTAATATTCTTGTGTATATACATTCTTCATGTTAGTTTTTACAGGCTAATATTTGGCAGTTTCTTGTCTTCTCATTCTGCACACATCAGTGTCCTCAAAAGTGCTTGCAAAGATCCCCATGGGTACTCTGCAGATCCCCAAATCACTGTGAAGTTCTGAATACACTACACAGTTATTAGCTTCAGACTGTTCATTGATTGCTTTTTCAAAACAAAGATGAAATGTGTTGTGATTGTATATTAGGTGTTTATGGCTTGATAAAACATAATAATTCTGATTTGCAGAGATATGAAATCACAGTTTGGTGATTTCCACACATTTGGAATATATCTTTGTCTATGTTACACCTAAAAAATCCTGTGAATCAAAACTAGATTGTTTTTTTAATTAAACTGAGTATTATTGCCCATATCACTAATTATCACACAGGATTTTAAAGGTAAGGTATAAATTGCCCATTCCAGCAAGTACTTTTAAAATCCACACTGTATTTAGACCAGAAAGCAAGAAATGCTGACTATGAACTGACAGAAACAGCACCACAGACAGGTAGGTATTACTTTCCAAAATTCCTACATCCTATTATTGGGTTTTTTATATCCAGTACATAAATATACTAAATAAAAAGATGGAAACCTGAAGGCAAAAAAGAGAAAATTGTAAGGAGCTGCATTACAACAGCTGACTAACAGAAAATATTTCTGCCTTCTTTTCCTGACTTGTTACAAGAGCACTCAATGTAATTGCTCATGTTAAAGTTGAAACTTCACTTAAATGTCTGACAGTGTGACATTTTGCAATCCTTTCTACAGGATTATGAAACAACAAATGGAGTTTTTTAATATTGAGTAATTGTCACAAAGAGTTTATTTGTTGAATTAAGTCTTCCAGAAGTTTTCGGGAAAAAATATGATTGTGAGACTTAATTATTATATCAAATAACTTTAATTCTATCCCAAAATGATCCCATTAATGTACATTAGATTACTCATAGAAAATCACTGTAGTTTAATATGCTTATACCAAGGACAGGAAGGCCCATAGAGCACTGCTTGGGCTTCCTTGACTTAAATCTCAGTTTATAACTTTAGCCTGAAGTGGGATGTAGTCTAATTGCAATTTTGACAAAAATAAATACTCCAGTTACCAGGAAAGGATAATAAAATACATTTTTCCATGATCTCTATCACAGGTAATTTGGCAATTGCTTTGAATTCTGCTGAAATTGTTTAAAAATGTGATTTTATTCATCCTTTCTGGTCCAACATCCAACACTCATCACACTTATAATCTATTCTCTGCCACCATACCAATAAAAATCATAAAATATTTTACCTTCTGGCTTCACCAAGAAATATATTTAGGAAGTCATAAACTCTGCTACCTTCTCCTTTGGCTGCTGTTACTAAGTCAGCTACAGTTCTGTGGAATACATCAGTTTAATAGTGTATAAACTAATTCTTGCTTCCAAAAACACCATCCACCAAAAATTTGATTCATTTCCTTTACTTTTTCCAGTACTATATGATTTATTGGCTAGTTTTAGTTTATGCTATGTTCTTATCACAGAAAATTTTTAATAACTTTTAAACATGCAAAATAATTGCTTTCAGATTACTTTTAAATGTATGAGCTGTAAGAAAGACTCTAAATGTAGGAAGTTTCAACCACCAGAACATTCTGTGATTCTGTGAACATTATGCCACCAGTACATTTTGCATCTTCAAACACTTCAAAGGTGTAACTATTCAAACAATTGTAAAACCTGTTGCAGTGGAGGCACCAGGAAAACAAATGAACAGAAAACATAAACAGTGAGGCAAAGAGAGACAAAACCACATTTAGCAGGTCAAATATACAAGACATTATTTTGGAGTAGTATTGTGTCTGTAGCTTTAATCTCAGATAGAAAATTTCAGGAGAAAAAGGGGTAAGACCCAGAGTGCCTTGAAAGAAATCAAACCATGTAAGTGCAATTCACCACTAAGAAAATACTTGTCTCCATGGTCAGGACACTTAAGAGAGCCTGGTTGTGCATCCAGACTCCTCCAAAATGAAACAGTCAGGTTGCTTAAAGATGAACTTAATCATATTTCAGTTCCACCCTTCAGAATCTCACACCACATTCATGCATTCTTTTTTAATCAAACTAAACATAATAATTCTAATCAGGTCACACCTTTCCCAGGGAAGGGAAGAAAGGAAGGATAAACTGGCCAGAGACCTAGAAAGAGAACAAAACTTGGCTGTCTCTGACACAGTTCAGAGGGTTGAGATGACATAACACAGGGTGATAGATTTTTCAGAGGAGTTTCTTACACTCACACCTGCAGTCACCATGTTCTATACAGTGGCTTCTCCTCAAGTAGCAGCAAGAAGCAGCTTGTCAGTGATCTGGCAGTTGGTCAGGGCTGGTTTTTCTGCCCCTAATTGTCTTGCTACCTTAGGTGACTACTGCTCTACCTGTGTCTACTGTGGGACCAGAAGAAAGGCACAGAAAATGTGATTTCATTGCAATTATAATGCAGAAAGTCTTAGTAATTCATCATGTGTGATACTTGTTTGCCATTAGAGGTCACTGTCCTGCTTATGACATAACCATTAGATACACTTCATTTTGTAAAGATGCAGTACACAAAAGGGTAGGCATTTTAAAGCCTAATAAATAGGAGGGATACAAGCTATTAATTAGTTCAATATTTAAAAATCTTGTTGATATACAAGTCCCATAGAAAACTGAAAAATAATCAAGAAAAATAAATAATATCTGTTAAAATATGATGATCTGTTCTTAAATGTCCAACAAGCTATTGACTAAATGGTCTTATCATTATAATTAAGAAAACTATTTAGCCAAAGAAATATTGCCTTTAAAATGCTTCTCTTTTTAAAATTGAGTTTTAATTCTTGAACAATTATCAATTCTCTTCAATGAAATAATCTTTTTCCCAATGACTGCATGATACTATGGCATGATACCTCTGAAACAGGAAATGAGGCTTCTATGAACTGGCTTTTGGAGAACTAAGAGGCACTAATTAAGAAGGAAATCAGTGAGCTGATGAATGTTTTCCAGCTTTGAAAGACAGACCTTGCCATACTTTGAACAAGAGAACTGAATCTGATGGCATTGCCTTAAACAAGTCCAGGGTATATAACAAAAATGATGATTGTGACTTTAAGTTTTTTGTTGCTATCCAGTAGGTGCCAACATAAAACTGGAACTGTGAAAGCCAATTCCAAACCAAACAGGAGAGCAGTGATCACTGCACTCAGTCATCTGCACTGAAGACAGAGGAACAAGGACACTTTCCTTCTGGTAAGACCTCAAGATGGGACTTCTTGTAAATCATTCCTCCTGGGGGAAAGAGTAGATGTTGATCTGTTTAGGATGATAGTACTTCCATACAGTGTCCTGTGCCCTCCTCTGGCTCCTTCCATCTCTCTAAAAATTGCTGATGTTGTGCTCAGCTCCTGACATGTACAACAACATGGACAAAACTCAATAGTTGCTAGTATAAAGAACCATTTAGTGCTTTATGATGTGTTTTGGATTAAACCCAAAGTTAATGAAATTCATTATAACTACTGTAAAATACTGTCATGGGTTTATAATCAAATGATTACCATTTCTGCCATTTTTCTTTAAGTTATGTGGGCCTTAATGAACTTTATTAAAGCATAAATGAATATCATATAGATTAAGGGTATGGGAATGTGAAGATGGCAAATATGGCATTCACTTGCCTCTCAGTTTTAATTAGGCCAACTGGGACTGTTTCAGCATAATATAATGCAGCTGTAAAAAATAGCACCTTCAGAGATGTACATCCCCAGCTAGGCATTTGCAGTATTTTATCATCATGCTCAGGATTGTTTCTCAGCAGTGAATACTTCATCACTAGAAAGACACTAAATAACATTTTTTAAAGGAAAGGTCATGAACCCTGATCACCAAGTTCTTGCTACAGGCTGATTTGCTTTGTAAAACTAAGTCACTCTCATTCTAGTAGGGAGTAAAATCTAGGGAAAGAGCCATCTCCTGTGCACACAACAGCCTCTCCTGTCACTATTCCAATGCCTCTTCACATTCCATATAATTGACTGGCTGAAGTATACTTTCATAACATCTGCACAGATGCTGGGATGGTCACCATAAAGGACATTGAGGTTACTTAATGACACAACTTTTTCCTTAACTTTTCAGCCAGTGATGTCAGCTGGTGGTACTTCCCTTGGGAAAAGAGGATCAGGAACTGCCATAATGCTCCTGATTAAGTGTTCTTGGAATATGGAAATGGCAATTCTAGGAAGATTATAAAGTTAACATTTTTATTAGTCTTCAAGCACTGCTGCTGAATTCATCCTCACATCCTTATTAAATAACTCTTTTATTAGAAGAATGAAAATAAAGAAGTGTAACTCCCACTTCTTAATCCACTACTCTCCCCTTGCAATGGAGACAGAGTCATAAAGAGCTTGGCAAACTTGCTATAGAACTTACAGAAATGCTTTAATCACAGTTACAGACAATAGATATTTTCCCAGGACATTTTGGATGGACCTGGGTATTAATCACACATTTCCATTAACCATCTCCATTTTGAACATCTGTTCAAAAGGCTATCATGAAAGAACACTAAGGTGATTCTGCAGAGGTTTCAAGAAGCCAAAAATAAATATTATTGTCACATTAACAAGTCCCTAAAATCGAGGAGAGAGGATAAATTTAACTGTTTTCTTCTTTGATGCTGTTCTTTGTGTTAAATTACAGAATCCTTCAGGAGAAAAGTCTTTTGGAATTTGCACCCTTTATTTGTCTTTTTTTGCAATCTAACTAACACTTGGAGGCTTTATCCTGATTACTCATACTAGGAGGAATTCAAAATGTCATTCCAGTTTAAAACAACTTTGAAAAATGAGAGGCTTTTGAGGATAGGCCAAAGCATCTAGATAAGTCAAGTATGTAAAGATCACTCATTTTCTTCAATCACAAATGAATTTGTGTGTTGTTTATTAGAAGAACTTAAGAATAATAAGGGACTAGGAAATCTGAGGCCTGATTCTGCTAGGGGAATTTTGACACACATGACAGTGGGTAAAAAGTCAAGTTAAAAATCAAGCACATCAATGTGCTAGGAACTTTATCTTCCATTTACTCCATAGGAGTAAAGGACATGCAGTAACCAAACAGACAATTTGATACTTTTCACCCAGTTTAAACTCCTTCTTACTTTACTGGGAGAGTGTGATTATCAGGCATACTTCAAATGAAAATTAGGTCTAAAACTAACAAAGGTCTCACTGTTTCTAAAGATAAGCAGCAGAAAATAAAGGACAGAATCTGGAAGCAGTCCTCAGGACAACATTTAGTTTGCCAATTTCAGTTGAATTGCTATGTCAATGAGGACTCTTTTCCCAAATAACAATATGAAGATTTTGGGCCCTGAAATATCACTCTGTGCCTTTGACCACTCAATGCAATGCTAATTAGGAGCTGACTCACCTGCAAGCAGTGTGAAGGAGCACTGGTAGTACAGGTTTACTACTAAGCAGTTACTGACACACGGACAAACACACACACACATCCCAGGGAGGACAATAAAGTGGTGATGTTACTGAGAAAGGAACATGACTGATAAATTTCAACTTGCCTTTCTGTGATCTAGTGCCATTTTGAATTATATAATCACCCAAAACACTCCACACTGAGATGAAACTATACAAGGAGCAGATTTGTACTTCGAAGCTTTTGCCATTGTTTCTCACCTTCCTTTCCAACCACTACCACTATGCATTGTTACAATGTATTCAAGTTGTTCTTACATCGGAAGGGCACCAGGAAAGGTGTTGAAGAGAGTCCTTGGCAGATTGTTAAAGTAAAACCAGAAAGGGAGGCAAAATACATTTGGCCTAACAGTTTAGTCTATAACTATTGTACATCTTGTTTTAAGAAACACCTTGTTCAGTGTTAGCAAAAGAAACTCTGTCTGTGCTTCATTACTATGAGAGGAAACGTAGAAGAAATACCTGAGCTTAATGAGATTTTGGAAAACAAATATACATCTTGAGTTGTCTGTGTGGTGGTGCTTTTTAATGAGTTTAACTTTTGGTGTATAAATAAATATTCCTTTAGATACCATCTGAATAACATGCAAATTAAAAGAGGCATAGGGCAAGCACTTCACTGCAAAATTTCATTCTTTCTGCAGTACAGTATTTGTTGCTTGTTATCTTCTGTAGGCAGCAATTGATCATTACTTCCAGGATGTGCTCAGGGAAATCATGAAGTGTTTATTTTAGATAATGATGTGCAGCATTCACAGCTACTTGTGACTTTCAAAAACTGAAATTAAAGATTCTGAAATATCAAGCATATCATTAAAAAATCCTTCCTCACTCAGGACTGTTGCTAGTCTCATTTTCACATAATGGGGAAAAAATTGTTTTCCAGAATGCTTTCCAATATTATTTAAGTTAAGCATAAGTTCACCTAGCTGAGTGGATGCAATTTGATTCCTTAAGGGTTGAAGCACCCTAGACAAAACTAGTGACCTCCTCTTCTGACTTGCTGAAGACAGTGCATCAGTATGCTAGAAGCTTCAAATCACTTTGAGTAAAGAACAATAGCCTCATTTATAAAAAAAAAAAGAAAAAGAAACTTCAAATCCTTCATTCTCAGTTCACTCTTCCAGTTACTGCATTGTTAATTAACTGACCATAGTCTTTCTTCAAGACATATGCTGGTAATGTGAAAATGTAAACAAATGACACTAAAAAAACTGTCAGCTTGTGAAAGGTGCTGACTGAGATTTTGGCCATATGAAAGTACCTTCAATGCTCTAAAAGAAGGAAACTAAATAGGAGTTGGCTTATAAGCACTTTTTTGAAGCCTAGAGAGTATATTAAAGTTTGTATTTGATCCTGAAGAACATAACCAATGTCACTTCTCAGGTCCACCACATGGACCTTTTCTTTCTTTTTTTCACCTGCTGTGATTCAGCAAAGCAGGTAACCTCTACTTATGTTTAGTATCTTATAAAGATACTGATTTAAAAAAATCTTTGATTTTTTTTTTCTTTTTTACTGATTTAAAAAATCTTTGATTTTTTTAAACATGGATTTATTTTCATTTGCTTTATGGTTTTTGAGTCTTTGTGGTTCACTTTTTAGTCTACTTCTCCAAATAGCTGTTCAACTTAATGGAATTACTGTCAGTCCATTTGGGAAATTGGGTCAGTGAGGGTCAGGAGTCCAAAGCAGTCAAAGGTAGCCCAGAAATGGCAGCAGAAATTCACTGTAATGGGCACAGGTTAAAGGTCACAAGGCTCTGAAGCGTGGCTAAGTTTAGTGGTATTTGAATGGCATTCTCCTTGCTCTCATTAGCCAAGGGCTAGGGCCCAGACACGTGATATGTGTTGCAACACAGAACCAAAAGATTATCTCTGTCCAGAGACAGCTTCCTATCCATGCAAAGAGATAGGAAACTGGTGAATACACATAACCACAGAGGGACCACAATGAAGCAAGCACACACAGATACTACCAGTTTGTGTCATAAACTATAAACTGTGGTATAAATTCACCAACAACCTATCACTAGCCAAATTTTTTTTATAAGCATCATTGGAAATGAGATTCTTATAGAGAAAGAGAGGCTGCATTTGAGGACACCCTTCTGAGACCTGGTTAATGAAAAGACTTCTCCCAGCTTTACCAGAATTACAGAATTTTAAAAATTTAAAAATACCTTTTTTATTTTTCTCTCCTTGGAGAGCTTTCAAAGTGCTATTCAAAAGCAGGCTCATTTCCCATTAATTTATAAAGGAACATCTGGACTTAAAATATCCTTTCATCCTTTGCACATCATTTTAACACTTTCCCCTGGTACTATTTTTGTCTTCCTTCTTGGATTTATTAGCTCCTAAGTAATTACCTTTGTTTCTCTTAGGTGTAATCATTGCTTGGGTCAACATTTTCAAGGAGCTCTTACAGCTTTGAAAATGTAGTGATCGACAGTTTTTGATCATTATTTGCTGTGCTTTCCTGCTCTGCAATGACTGCCCAAGCTTTTCTGCTAGCTTTCTGTGTTCTGCACATGCATTCAAGCACTTCCTTCTTCTCATCTTCTGGGGGTTGAATATTCTCTCATTTTAATTTAAAACTGATCTCTAATCGTTATATTGACTTGAGTACACAAGAAGAGAGTCAATAAGAAGGAAGCTGTGATGGAGAAGAGGCATGATTTTTCCACTTACACTTTCAGCTGATGGCTACATTATTGGTTTATGCAAAGAGATCTTCCTAGAACTCCTTCTTTTATCACAGAAACAATGATGTCCCATAGACCTCCAGAAGTTCACACACAATGTTCTTGCAGTACTATTTCTTTGCAAAGCAGGTGTTTATAAGCTTTGCAGAAAAGCACAGAGAGCACCTGTAAAACCCTTTAGCTATCCTATGAGATCTGTGGCCATGGTTACACAACTGCTTTAATCCAGCATAAATTCAGTCTGCCAGTGGAGTGGGGTACTTCTATAAAACAACTCTTCATTGTCTGTCTAATGCTGGCTTTAGCTCTCCTAAGGTTGCACAATGAGTCTGATAAGTCAACTGATGCAACTGCAAACTGTCCTAGCAAACCTCTCCCAAATATTTATTTGTGGTCAAATTAACACCCTGATCCCACTCATTGCATAGCTCTACAAGCACTAACACTGAGAGAACAATGGACATATGAAAGAGCTGAAGGTATTACTCTGTACAGTAACAATGAGGTGGAAATCAGCTGAAAGCAAACATGAAGCTGCAGTCCAGTCTCTTCTTTCTGTGCCTGAATGTGCAGCTCTATTTCCAAGCCTATTGCCACTGGTTTGTTCCCTCAACAGCAGTCTGCAGTCATGCTAACACTGCTTTCTGCTGAACATGAGGAAGAGCATACTTCAAACAGACTCAGCTCCTGCTAAACTGTTCTCTAGCAATGTGCAAACATGGCAGACCACTCTTACCTATCAAAGCATTCCCATGTGTTCAATCATGCAGAGGAGGAAGGCACTCACAGTCCTCCACTGCAGCTGAGGTTTGTAATTTTCACTAGGGTTCTTAGGAGCCTGAGCTTCTACCATGACAGCAAGACTTAAGTCTCTTTCCTACTTTGCAATCCCACAAGCCAGATGCAAGTCCTGGGTCAGGTCAAGCAGATCCAATCATAAAAGGTTGAGATAAAAAACCAAATGCAGGATGGCACAAGGAAAGAGCCAATCCATGTGCTTCATGGTGCATGAGGTTTGGCACAATCTCAAGAGATGGCTTGTTGTTTGCATTAAATTAACTTCCCATTTTCTTCAGTGTGAGGATTCCCAACAAAACAAAGACATTAATAACAACAGGACTCAAGCAAGTGAAAAAAAGCTGATCCATAAGAATATTATTCATTTCCAATGACATCACAACACATACCTTGTTGTTTTAGTGTCCTAGAAAAGAAACAGCATAGAAACCATTGACTTTGGTTGCAAGGCCTACACCATTTTCCCAACTAAATAAGTGAGAAAATTCAAGTGGCCAACTGGGCTGAACCCATCATCAGAGAACTCATCTACTGCAAACAGTGATGAACAATAGAAAAATTCTTCTAACAACCCTTGCTTCTTCCCATAAAAATCAACAGGTTCCTGCTTTCAAAATAATTGGACCAAGGTATTCAATAATAAAGCATAATCCATGATCTCATATTTACTAAAAGTCATTTTAAAATTGACAGTATTTGTTTGTTCTATCAAAAATAGCAAATGTTACCATTAAAATGACTTTGATCCTGCTCCCATTACAAGGAGGGTTAAGGAGAAGCATGAGCCATCTTAAAGCTCCAACTCTAAAGAATCCACCCTTATACACCATTAAGAAAGCAGAAATAAATATGCCTTAGGGAAGGAAATCAATTAAAAATTTTTCTAATAGGATTTTTCCTACATGCATGTATGGTTTCATTCTTTTCTCTTCTCACATCCATGTATGAGGAGTTAATGTATGTTATACAATGACAGTTATATAATTATAAAAATCCCCATAACAGAAGTAAAAAATGATGTGAAACTGTCTTATTTTTAAAGGTACAGCCACATTTTCAAGTGTGATGGCCCAAGTACCAGAAATGTTAGTAAATAGTTTGAACAAAATACATGAATATTTTTAAAGCTTTAGGCCATATTACTGCTTCCCTGCTGCACCAACTCACAAAGCTGGCTAAAGAAACCTGGATAATTTTAAAGAGCAAATCTGGTGTTGCTCAGCAACAGCACACTCTGATAGAAAGGATGCAGGATGTTGGAAGATTTAATATTAGGGAACTGTGCTTGCAAGGGGAAGAAGAAGAACAAATACAATTTATTCATACAACATCCATAAAATTGGGACAGCTTAAAAAATAATTATCAGATGAAGTGATCATGCTAATATTAATCTTTGTATAGTAGAGCTAAGTAAAAAGTTATTGCCTGGAACCAATAAGCTGGCATCACAGTTCATTAAATGGCATTGATGTTTGCACTGTCTTGATGTGATATGATGAGGAAAAAAAACTGTGCATTTTATGAGAATTTGAGAGCAATCTCATGGCTGAAGGCTTCAGTTCTGGCACTAGCTTAGGTGAGTACTTGCCAAAATGAGGGCTGAATAAGAGCTCATACCTCTACACTCTCTCCTGAATCTGAGAAAATCTGATGCTCTCAAGGGATAAATGTCTTGGACAATACATGCCACACCTTTCCTTTGGTCCTACAGAAGCATCTTTCCCCTTCATTTATTCCTGATGAGAGGAACAAGCCCTTCTTTGGTGAAAATATAAGTACTGGGATTTTTAATTTTGAAGTCACTCTGGCTGAATGTTCCATAGTGTTCTTTCTTCCTGAACATAAAAACAAATCCATCCACAGAAAATTAACTTTCTGTTTGTCTTTACTCAGTCATCCCTGCTATTACCATTGGACATTATTGGGAACAACTGAAAGAGAGGCTGAGACTCTTTAGATGATAGAAGGCATGACAGGGTCTAAGAAGCAGCAAAGATAGGTATAGGACAGAATCAGAACTAGTGCTTTGAAAACTGAGCAGCTAGACCTGTATGAAGGACAGAGACCATCACACACTAGAACTCACTTGTTAAGGTTGCTTCTAAAAAACATATTTTGGAAGCAGTGCCATTTGATCTTAGGAGCTCTGAGGATGTGTTACTACAAACACATATTGTAGTCCCCATGCATGACAGACTACTAGTGCATCTCCATGGATTACACCAACTCAAAACTTGACTTGCAATCCAGCATGATGTGCAGAGGAACTCTGCCTTGGTCAGCTTTAATATGATTTTTTTCAATGGCAAAATACAGGATAAAGTGTAAAAATACTTTTGCTCATAAAAGCTTAGGATGGAACTCAAGATATGGGGCTGTCAACAAGTCTCAAATGTTCCTATCAGCTGGCCTGAGAGAGACTCTTCTTAATCATTTGTTTCATTGTATTCTACACAAAAAACTCTTCTTGCTCCTCCTAAACAAATGGTTAAGTGGATACTTAAAATAGGCATAAAGTCATAACTGAAACTTTATCAGCCTGCCCAGAAAACAGAAAAGAGAGACTTTTTCAGACATAAACTCTGCAGGACTCTGAAAAGTACACCTGAACAGAAGGACATTTGCTTCTGCTCATCAGTGTGCTTTTGAAATAGAACGATTAGGACTGAAGAAAAAAACTTGTTGCTATGTTTGCTTCTTAGACACCTAGTGATAATAACACAGACATTAGGCAACTGTATTTCTCTTGTCTCTGTCTAAAAGTAAATGTCAAATACTGCAAGATTCTTTGATGCTTCTCCAATGTAAACCTCATTTTATTAAACAAGAGTGATACCATCTTGCCTATTAAATGATTGGCTGCACGGGAAATGAGTCTGACAGCACTTCTCAGAGAAACTGTCCTCTGGGTGACTACCTTTGGTATGACCCAGCTATACCCTTAGCTTGTCAGATGCTATTTACATCAAATAACATCAAACTTTCATTGAAAATAAAAAAACAAAAGCCCTTCAAGCACCTTCTGTCCCAAAATGACAAAGAAAAATGTAGACTAGAATGAAAAAGGATAAATATTTCATAAAAATAAGCATTTCATTAAAATTTCATACTTATAATTTCCCTCCCATGCTGGGAAAGGGCTTTTAATTAAAACCTACAGGGCACAAATGTAAGGTGAAAGGTAGAACTAATATCCTCAGGAGGAAAAAAAAAAAAGAAAAATAATTTCCAAGGAAAAACCTATGATCAAAGTAACACCATGCTGAAGATCTGACCCCTCAGATTTTCCCATTAATGACACTCTCAAAAGACACAAAGATCTCAGCACATTCCTCTAGTGATATCACAATTTTGTTGAATCTTTGTTTTCAAAATGCTGGGCTAGGTTTGCAGCAATCTTCAAAGCAGCTTGAAGTCATTTTTATATCAGAGCAATACCAGGCCCAAGAATGAGTTCTTAGTTACATATGTCAAGAGAAAGTTGCATTTTATGGAATGGAAAGTAGTGATGGTATTTCTAAAGGAATTGTGAGGATGTGGAGTTATTTTATCACTTGGAAGAAAATTGTTGAGATAAAGTTGGAGAACTATAAAATAACAGTGCTAGAAAGTAAGCTACTTTAAGTAAAGCTCTTCTTTCTATCCTTTTCTTAGCCCTGATTTGCAGGGTATTTTTATTTGCTAGAAATGTATTAAAAAGAACATTTATTTTGCAAATACTTGTTATGCTTCTCAGCTATGCAGTTCTAGAAAGGTAATTGTGTGGTGCCTTTGTGACCATGTTTTCCTGGCCTGAGTTTCCCCAAGTTCAGAAGAACAGTAACAGCTGAGATGAATATGCTCAAGAGGATGTGTGGTTGTTTCACAGATGCTACCTTGTTAATTTCCAGTGGCTCAGAGTCTAGGTCTGGCTCTAATGTAAAACAAACAGTTTCTTTTTGGAAGACAAAATCTTCTCTGAAAATGTAGAACAGAGTTTGGTGCAGACTGTGTAAACCACAAGATAAACAAATGGCTTAAGCCTATTCCATAACTGTATTTTTTGCTAGAAAGCTTTTGAACAGCCATAATCTCATTGGAAATATCACTAAACCAAAGACTTGGAAGTCTATCCATGACTAAGTATTTTAACAGTAGCAGTGGATTATAGTTTAGAAATTCCTATAAAAATAATCAGCTATTAAAACTATTTTCCAAATTCATTTTAACTGGAAAGGTGGAATATAGCTCATCTTTTGTAAGCTGTAAAAAGAAAGGAAAAATTTTAGATGCATTCTATGACAAACTCATCAGAAAGGTACAAATTGTAGCTCTAAATTCCCTGAAGAGAGAAAAGGGTTTGGGAGGGAAATGGACTTAAAGAAGTATCTGTGAATCAGATGGGTCAGATTTCCATGAAAATAAATGATAAAGCACTAGAAGTCCCATTTCAAAGTAGTTATTACATAATGTATCAAACCTACAGGCATTTCTTTGTGCAGCATCCTTTAAAAAGGCTGCATTTTGAACTTGATCCTATGATTTTTTTCTTGCATCTTGGACACAGATCAACAAAAAGTGATGGAATCAATTATGACTTGTCAGTGCTTCCTTCCAACTTTACACCAGCAATGATTCCATAGGCCATTATGAGATAAGGAACTCAGAATTTGGCTATGTCCTTCAGTATTAAATTATGATTAATACATGGTGTTTGTGTTCATATCCTTCAACCATGCAGTGGATTAACATATCAGAACATGACACTAACTTTTGTCAAGTTCCACATAATTCATGTTACCAGAGAAGGTTACTGATCAGATTACCTGCTCCAAGAGCCCATCTCTATATTCATAAAACTGAATCCAACAGGATATTTCAATGAGGGAGTCAAAATGAATCCTAAAAAGTCAGCAACTCTTCCCCTAACAGGGTAATGCTTCAGAACATTCAACCATGACTGAGGGATGTTTTACCTTCAATTCTGAACACATTCTAAATTGTAACTGTTTGAGAGAGTTCTGCATGTGATGAAAAACTATCTTGTTGCCCTTTTCAGTTTATAATGTCACCAGAAATTAAGTCTATTTAACAGATGTGGAATTCATCATTTCAGCCTTTAACTTGCATTATAAAGTCACCTTTTTGATAACTGATCCCACTGTGTATTGTATATACTGCAAGTATCAAAGGCATTCACATTAAAACAAGTTTACTTCAAACAAGAAAGATGAACTTTCCCTATATTATAACTAAAGAACCAAGACTCCTAACACAACATTTCTAAGCAGTTTATGAAAGCAAAATCCTTGCAAGTGAAATAAAATGAGGTTTAAAAGTTGCACTTTAAAACCTGGGCCTTCAGCTAATCACAGTAACTATTTTATCTGACCCATCATAGCTCACTGGATTTAACAGTAATCAGCCACCTCTCATAACCCAACACCATTTCAAGAGCCCATGTAAACAACACTGACAACAAGGACAACAATTGTTTCCCTGGATTCCTTAAATATGAGGTGGTCTCATGTTATACTTCTTGTAACTGAAAATATTCTGGTAAAATACAAGGTGACTGTGATTACACCTGTGATTTTGGTGTTCCAAATCAATTTCTCTAACACAAATTTACATACAAAAATTCATTAAGACAAGGAGGAAGCAGGGCTGATATATGAAATAATATTTACCCAGAAGCTTTGGCCAAGATAACTTATCCTCAAATTCCAACAGCAAATTAGTTCCTTCCTCCTACTTCACTGCCTTTAATTTACATATATACTTCTTTCATAATAATCCTAATCATTCCCTCAGCTTACTGAAATAATCATTAATTCAGAAGAAATACATCAACATGCAGATCCTCAAACTGAACAAGAGAAATAACAAAAATTAGTGCACCTCTAGTCCCACCCATTTCCAAATTTCCCTATTTGTGAAACTGATTAATCATGAAAATAAACTAAAAATAAAAATTGTAGAGTTTTGTACCTAACCAGGAGGCAATTCCAAAAAACTACTTTTGACTTTTCCAGACAAATGAGAATACTACTTACCTGATTTCTTCAAGTGTGAGGTTTTTTTCCTTCTCTAATAAAAGGAAACACAAACAGAAAAATGCTTGATCCTCCTCTCATTTACACTCATTTTAGAGGAGTGGGACAACCTCTTCAGTGGAGGGACCTCAACAGCATCACAGTACTATGGCTAAGTATCTTCAGACAGATTGTTCACTTCAAGTTAGGGAGAAACTTTATTGCTGGGAATCTACAATAAAGAGAAAGCAAGACTTGGTTGTTACTTTGATTTACAGCCACTGAAGAAATGGTGCCATCTTATATACCAAATAAATTAGAAAAATTGGATCTATTTGTAGAAAATTGCTGGGAGGGGAGCCAGAGGAATTTATTTTTTATCATGAGAGTATGAAACTACTGTAGTTGTTTGAAATAAAGGGTGGGCTTGATTTTGACTCTGTCCTTTTCCCAGGCTCAAAGACCATAGAAATGGTGGGGCTTCTTGCCTAAAGCTGTCTCCCAGGTCAAAGCTTGCATAACACAAGGATGCTGTAGACATTCATATCACCTCTATACTAAGCAAGGAGATCAGTATCTACAGGACACCTGTGCAGTTAGGAGGGAGACAGCACAAAATCCTGAGGGCAGTTCAGAGCAGGAGTCTGGTGCTAAGTGGGCTTTAACCTTCTGGAGGAGGAAAGGCCCCTCTCTTGCCATGCTCCCTTTTCTTTTATGACTGTGAGATTGGTTTGGGTGTACACTTCTGTGCCCTTTCTAGTTCCCCAGCCATCCTGTAAGGTGTGATACAAGATGTCAGTGACAGGAACTCTATCATAGCAGTCTAAAGCACACATTAAAGGCTTCATGACCTACTTTTCATAGCCCAGTAATTTAGTAGAGACAGAAAACTGAATGTTGCAGATGAACACAAAAGAAAACACAGATTTAATACCTCCCCAGTCTTTCTCATTACTTGCCCCAGGTCTTCCCAGCCCAGTCAAAACCAAACCATTCTTCCCACTGCCTACCTGTTGTAACTATCTCTGCCTCCCACCTGTACTTCCTCCAAAGTAGCAAAGGGAGAAAAGGGTACAGGTGCTTTTAGCAGTGATACCACTCCCATCTCTCATTCCAGCTGGGCTATTCTGTACCTGCTGCCACAACTGTTGCTCTGACTTTTTTGTGCCTAGCATAGCAATTCTGTTACAATCCTGTCAGGTGTGCCTTTCCTCAAGGTTTTTAATTCTCTGATTTACAGGAGTATTTTCAGACTCCCAGAAACTGTTACAATGATTGATATCCTTGGCAAACATCCAGTATCTCCTCAACAATTGATATTTTGCTCTTACTTCTCTGGACATAGATGAAAGTGTGATTGGTGTTCAGGTTACCAATTAGTTAATAATTGTCACTTTTCTTCTCAGACAAGTGTGAAAACATCTCTTCTGATAAAAATCAAGCTCTACTTGAATCATTTTTCCAGCCCAACAGTGAGATTTGTATATACACATTACTGTAATAATGTCAAAGTTCAATCATACACAGAGTTTATTAGATTTTAGTTTATTCTTTCCCTTGAATTATTCATTGACTATCTATAATTTCCCAAAGAATAATTTCATAAAGTGCTGCAGCAATAAAACTCTCCATATATAGCACACCAATGTGGATGGTATTTATGATGTACTCAAAGAAATATCAGCCTGTTACATTAATCATGTAGAAGTATTGAAAAATTATATTTAATCATTTCTGTTTGAAAATAAAACCTGCTCAGAGCTTTAAAACCTGCATGAAACCTAGAATTAAATTTCATACAACATTTCCTGCAACAATATACATAATTATTCAATACTTCCAGGTTTGTCTGCTGTTCAGTAATCTCTCATCTCATTTTCTCTGAATTGTGGGTTGTATTCAATCTTTTTTACTTAGTAATTTTTGCTTAGAACATTCCAGATTTAATAAGGAGAAACAGTAAGATATATAAAGACCTGTCCTTTGGTCAGGGCAAACTGAACAGAAAGGTGTCTCCTTCCTGAAAACCAGTTCTGATTCTGGGGACCACCAGGACACTAGCACAACTCCAAGCACCTTCTGTGCTTATCCCAGCCTCTGTGACAAGAAGCAGCATCCTTGCAGCATTCATGCTAGCATGTTAGGGTGGGAACACAGTGTGTTCTTACAGAGTACCTCAAATTTCCTTCAGAACCATCTGTAAGGATGACAGACCATTCAGCAACTGGATGAAGGAAGCAAAGATGTGGCCTGCTAGAGGTTATGACTAAAAGTGTAGTCACACTGGAATTGTAAGCAGCATTAGTAGAACCAGGAAATTCTTTGGAATGCCACCTAGCTTGAGAATGAATTTTTCCACATATTTGACTTCTGAGAGCACTGAACCACACTGTAGTTCCATCTGATCTGTCTGACAATCTTTCTGGGCTTTGCTATATACTGCCTGTGCAAAGTCAAGAGAAAGTCAAGTCTGAAGACACAACCTGCTCTTCAGTAGGCCAAAAAGCAGAAATTCTGCCTAGAACTTCTAGCAGGCTCACATGCACTCTAAGCCAAATCCTGCTAACATCTTTCAGATGTTTGAAAAGCTAAATATTGTATACCAATACACCGAGTTTGTGACATATGAAACCAAACAGGAAATGAGTGAGCATGATTCCTAAAGAATCAGAATATATTGTCATAGAGCTTTACCTGGGTAGGACTGCAGGAACACTCTACCAATAGTCAATTCTTCAAAAGCTGGAATCTGCAAATAAGCAAATGTAATTAGTCAGAAGATGAATATGTGAAAGTAGGATAATGCCTTTATGAACTCTAACAAGCAAAGAGTGTGTGTAGAATATAAAACCCTATATATAATAATGAAATCTGTCTTCAAAATTTCAGGGTCCCAGCAAAGGAAGTAAAGAATAAACAATTGCTACAATATTAACAAGCTCAGCTTTTAGCTTTGAACATTAACAACTTATCTGAAACAGCTCAGCCTCCTGTATATAAGCCACCCTGTAGTGTTTCAGCTGATTTTGATTCTCTTTGTGCAGAAACCTTTTAGCTAATCATTTTCATCTCTGTGTGCCAATAAATCTTGCATCTCTAGGGCAATGACTTTTACTCAGCAAATGTTAAGCAGAAATAAAATGACCCAGAACAGCCTAAGCATGAGAATTTCAGTAAGAATTTAGCAATATATTGATCCACTTCTCCCCCTTCTGACTTTTCATTACTATGTCATTTTCACCTCCTGAATTCAATAAGATAAAAAGCTAAGGTAGCCTGTGACTTATAGGCTTTAGCCAACCCTACTAAAATTATTTTTAATGGCTTCTTCACCCACAGCAAACTCAAAAAAAGGATTTATTATAATAAAGGCACTAGAAAACAGTCAATAATCTATTCTCGAAGGGAAGAGTTGACAGTCACAGACTAAAAGTGAATGACTTCTTCTACAGACAGAATAAAATCAGAAATTATAAACTACAAAACTAATATATGCAATCATAGAAAAACAAAGGCTGTAATGAAAAGTCATGTTACTATGGATTTCAAAATCCATATTATTACATGTCCTACATTTCCTCTTCCTTTGAAGTCAGTTAACAAAGTATTTACATTTTACACTGTCCCTTAAATAAAGTAAAATTAAGTTAATGTAACTCTTGTGTAATTGTTTTTAAGTATCTACTACCTAAGAGCCACTTGGATGTGCCAAATCACACTTCCTGCATATCTGTTGAACAAATATTATTTCCATTCCCCCGTCAATGAGAACCAGAAGATAATCAGGAGCCACCAAAAAAACCCTGAAAATCTATCCTGCCATTAAAAATGGTCATTGAAAAACTTGTTACTGATCTTATTTTCAAAGTCTGAATTCTAGTACAAACACATGGTAGAGATACTATGCCTCTTCAGTTCTAACATATGAGTATGAAAAACTTTGATGAGCATCAAATCCTCTTTAAGTTCACAATGTAGGTAATTGTCTATCTGCAGGGTAATCATGACAACTGATCAATGTCCATCAACATTTCATAGACATTTATTCTTATAGCACCCTGTGAGAGGCTGAGACACAGTGCAGTGACTGAACATGCCAAAATATTTGGGAAAACTAAGCTGAAAAAAAAAACCAAAACCAAAACACACAGCAAGGCTCCCTGGGGCACTTTTTCTGCAGCACTTCATGCAAAGCTGTACACTGGTTGATTGATTTTGGTAGATACCTGCCTTGAAAATACCAAGAGTGTTTTTTACTTGTTCAAGGTAGAAATGAGGAAATGTGCTTAGAGTTGCTTTGTCTGTGTTTAACTAGGAACATGAGCTCATTTTGCAACTTCCCTGATAGGAGATTTCACCTTTGGGTTTTGTATGGGAAGAAAGAAACAGACTGTGGTATCCCAATAATTTTTCATAGCACAGGTGACATGGTGCAAATAGAATTACACCATGATCACATTTAACGTGGCTGTCTCAAATAAAAGCTAAACTAACCTCAGAGCTTTGAATGCCTTAAATATTCTTCAAGGTCACACTTTAAATTCATAAACTTTACCATAATAGAAGTCCAAAGGATTTGAAGTTTGATGCAGTGTCTTTCACAGATTGTTCCCATAAAGTCCTCATATAACAAAGGGAAATTGTGTAATTAGTTACAACAGTGGACTTCTTAAAAATTTATATTCAGCTACAGTTTCAGCAAGGGAGTCTGCACTTTATTAGCTGCAGTCCAGATGCCTGAGCTACAAAGTCTGCTTATCCACTCCTTATGTGTGTCCCTTCTTAGGTTAGGAAAAGGAACAATCTAATTAGAAATAATCCTGCCAAGAACAAATATCAAAGAAGAAAAAGCTTTTTTTCCTTTTTTTTTTCTCCAGTTGCCAGAAGACTTCATGGACTGTGGTCTATCTCAAGCAAGGGATAATGAATGCATTAGTTCATTTCACAACTGTTTGTTTATTACATCTTTTAAAAGTACTGTGATATTGTCTAAAAATCATAGAGCCTGCACACAAGCTGCTTATTGTTAAAAATAGCAGGATACAGTTTCAACACACAGATTATATTTAACACTAAGTAAACTAAGCTGTAGAGAAGAAACAAGCTATGGATTATGCAATGTTGTTGCCTAATCTCTAACGTTCATAATGAGAAAGAAGGTGCCTTTTATGAAGTTCTAGTCCCTCCAGAGTTATTTGGTAATAATGATTTAACAGGCAAAGTTTGAAAGTAAAACCAGTTTGCAGGCAACCCAGAATCACAGCTCTTTGGAGATTATCCCTGGAGTTGAAAGTCACCAACAAATACCCAGAGCTGAACAGAGAATGTCAGGGTTGTTGTCTTAGTTCATAGCAGCTTCTGAGTTTTATATGGTCTCCTTGCTAATTAAGATTCAATATACCAGTTAGCTGTGATCTTTGGTGTCTTCCACACCTGAATAATATTTTCTGACATTTAAGTCAAGCAAAAACTGAGTGTCTTGGTGACAGTAATGAACTGTATACTCAGAACTATATTAAAATAAGGTTTCCTAGGTTGGATTTCCTAGGTTTCTTTGCAAATGTGGAGGTAGCAGCAGGCTGAGTTCTTTTTAGGACAATTCCATGCTTTGCTACATTTCAAAATTGAAGATAAAAAAAATGAATGTATCAGGGTAAAAAAAATGTAAAACTGTGAAAAATCTGTATTTTATTTCCCATTTTACAACATAGTGTTTCTACAATTACTACAAAACAAATTTTGCCCTTTTTAAGACTCAAAAGTTTGGGAATTTTGAGAGGCAAAGGCTCAATCCAGGAACTGTTACTTCTATAAAGGCATAATTCCTATTTCCTAACATTTCCTATTAGTGTCATCAAAAAACATAACATCAGGTGCTTTCTTTTGCCCTTTATGACTCAGCATATTAGAAATATCTCAGAGAAACCAGTGTATGAGAGATTCTCAAGTATTGAAAAAGAGACAATTGCTTTTAAATTCTTATGTTAGGCTGGTACTAAAACGACAGAAAAAATATAGGCAGAAGTATAAGAAGTAAAAAGAAGCCATGAAAACTACCACATCACTGTATTAATTCTTCCAGCAAAATATAAGCCATTCAATTGCAAACTCAGGACTAACTGCTTACTCAGCATATGTGTAGGACTACCTGCCAGCTACTGAGTCACAGCAGAGTGCCAGTGCCACATGTTTCTCCCAGCAGCTGAATTTTCATCAAGCTCTGCAGTATAGCAGGTAAGAAACATCCCAGTCAAAGGAAAAAGACAAGTTTGTCAGTGTAACCAGTGATATGTAAACAAGACTTCATTAACAAGTATAACCAGCTAAACAGAAAGAGAAATTATCACAAAACTGGGAACATGGCATTTCTGCAGCCATCTATTTTTTGTGTTATCACAGGTCAAATGCTGCCTATTTTATTCCAAAGCAAGATCATTCAAATGGTCAAAATTAAGCACATGCTAACGTTAAGTATATTGTTAAGTGCCACCTAGAGAACAGTGTTTTCTCAACAGGAAGAAAATAAAGATGTGCTTGCCAGCTTGCATGATTCACAAAGAGTAGATTTATGCATTGGTCTTTTAAAAACAGAGAAGAAAAATGTAAAATTCCAACTAATTAATATTTGACATGTTTTAAAACTAATGTATTTGGGAAAATTAAAACATTTTTTAGATTGTAAGAGAGAGACTTGTTAAGAATTAAAAAGGATTGCACTTAGATTTCTAATTTAATAACAAGAATTCCTACCCTACAACTGAGGTGATTTGTAATTTCCAACTGAGAGAAAAGGTCCCTCTCCAATTATGTGTTTTCATCCTTGCACTGACTCTCTCACTCATTTGACCCTCAGTGAGTTCATTCCACTCTCAAAAACAGCAGAAAAATACTGAGCATGTTGCAGAAGGGGCTAGTTTTCTGTTTATTTAGTCAGATGAATCAGCTCATGGTAGTGTCAGATGAGTAGTTGAGCCAAGAGAAGGAAGATGAAGGGAGGATCATGCTGCTGCAAAGAAGGGAGACAAAAGGAGTAAGAAGTGACATTGCCCTCTTGGAGGTTGGGAGTTACTCTACTGGCTCTGACCTAATGCAAGATTTAATACAAAAGATGAAGTCTCATAAACCTACACAGGAAAACATCTGAGGACTTTTTGTTTCTTACAGTTGATTAACTCTAATATTAATCCCACCCCTGCTTCCTACGGTCCCTAAGAACAATGTATGTTATATTTGATCACATTGCACTTTTCCACTACTAGCATCTTTGTGATCCACATCTGCCCTGGACAATAAAAGTTCTCTGGGATTTTGAATAAAAGTAACAATAATCCTCACAACTATGATAATGAAGAAGGTCCCTGTCCCAGGGAAACTTCCCAAAGCAAATTCTTATCAGCTTTCTGTGGCTTCTGTCCTGTTCATAAGTATAAATTAATGTTACTTTACAGAGATTCAGGTCTCCTATCAATTATTCACTGCAGAGATTGAAACTTTGATTAGCAAGATCTAAAACCACTTGGTCACATTATGTTTTTTGTTTCCTTCTCTAAAAGCAGGGATCATATCTTTAATTAAAGTTCATCTTCATGAAGCAATCTAAATTTTACCTAAGAAAGCAATGCAATCATGACACCATCAACTCTGCTCACATAGGCAACATAAAGCATACAAAAATAATTACAAAAAAAACAGAACTGAGAATAGAGTACTCTGAGGCCCAAAGTTCAGATCCAGACACTACCTGCAGGCAATCTCAAGACTGCTTGTAACAAATATCAGAGACGCTTCAGCCACAAAGCAAGTATTTTTCTCAGAGCACCTCAGAGCTGCTCTAGGAGCAAAAATTTATGTAATGAGTACTAACAGAAATTTAAAAACTCAATGCTGTATTTCTGATCTAAAAATTAATTTTCAAAGAAGCTGGCTAATTAGGAAGATCTCCAGAGTGTCACAGTCAAATTAAAAGAGCTCTGTATCAGAAATTATTTTTAAAATTCGTTAACTTGCCACCTAGATCCACAGTTACATCAGGTTTTGTATCTGCATTTACTGAAGACTAGCCTGAAAAAAACCCTGGGTTTATGCTAAAATTGTGGCAGTGACTGTATTAGGAATCAAACAGCTTTTCTCTAGTTGGGTTTTACAACATATAGGCACAAAAGTGAGAAAACACAGTAAGTCAGTCACATAAGGAAAAAGTACTAGAACTCTCTTGCATTATCATACAGTGTTAGTCCTCTACAGCTGTGCTATCAAAAAGCTGAAATACATTCAAAATACTCTCTTGCATCCAGTCTGTTCAGGACAAAATTTTGTTGCCTTTCCTATACTTCCTGCTTCTTATTTTGGGATCCATCATACCTACATCATTTCTGAAGCACATATGGATTTTTGCAGCTCAGCCTCTACAAATAACTAAGGTAGTTTACTTTCGAAGATGCGTTATTAGAAGCCTGTGGCAAAGCTAGTCGCTTTTGTTAACAAAAATTTATAGCTTTCACTGCAAAACCTTTGCTCTACAACCAGACATAAAAGTAACCTTAACTGGAAACACTCCACTTCAACAGCAGCACTTTACCATAATTTAAAAAAACAAACAAAAACAAAAACAAAAATCAGTAGCATTAACTATATATCTACTTAGCCAAACCACGTTAGCTCTGATTGTGCCAGGCATGACATAAACATTTAGTAATACAATGAGAAGTTCCCATTCCAAAGAGCCTGCAGTCTAAGTAGACAAAATGAAGGAAGACAGTGAGTATTTTGTAGAAATAAAACTAAGACAAAGTTCTCAGTCATAAACTATGTAAGTGTTAGGACATAAATAAACAACCACAGATGTGGGAATAGAACAAAGATCTTCTAAGTCCCTCTGCAGTGTCTTAGCCATAAGGCTTCTCCTTCTGACTAAAACCAGTATGACTTAGGACTGAACTGTAAAGTTTTTTAATCAAGTAGTATTTGTCTGACATATAAACAAAACATTTTCTCCAAAAAGCAAACCCAACTATTTTTCTAAGACCATGAAACTCTTTAATGACTTTTCAATTTACAACAAAAATGCAACCAGCCATGGCTGCCTTTATATCCCATTTACTCATCTTTTTCAACAGCATATTCAGATTTTCTCTTCTACCTGAAAGCACTTGTGGATTTTTCAGAAACAAAGAAAACATTAATGCCAAACCTGAGATTTGCTCAGGAGCAGGTTCCTGACTGGCAAGAGTTATCATATATGAAACATTTGGAGATGCACCTGAAATGCCATTCTTTTATAGGAATTCAAGACAGCAGTGGTAACACACCAATTCAATACTGTGAAACAACAAGATCTTTTCCTTCATAATTTCAGACTACATAAGGCAACCCTCAAGTAGTTAAAGACCAAAATAGGGTCTTAGTATTATGTGGAAGTTAACACTTTGAGTGGCCTTATGCCCTAAACCATTATAAAGCATTGACTCAAGGGAGATCAATACCAACATACCCTGGCAGTACTGGAGTGTGGAGCTAACCTAATCTGACAAGATCACAGCCTGACAAGGTAAGTGGCAGAGAATGACAGAATTTGTTATTGCTCTTGATATACTCAAAAAATAAACATATCTGATTTATGTTTATTGGAAAAACAACAAAACTGTTTAATGTCAGTCTTTATTACTATGTTAGGACCTTGCATTTTTTGTTCCTTGTTTCCACCAATACAGACATGTTCAGATGACAGTTTGGGGATTTGGTTTTGGTTTTTAAAAGAAGGAGGTTATTCAAACACAGGACTAGAGAATGTTGCTACAGTAACTAATACCATATCTCCAAGCAGCAATAAAGGGCAACGTGTGAAATCTTCTGGAATTAACACAACAAAGAGGAAAAGGAAAGATGGCAAGACACTTACCCTAACAGCTGGATGCCAATTATTACTCTCTGTTAACAAAACACAGCCACCTGAAGGTTTCTGTGTCTCCCCATTTGCACAACGTGGTAATTCAATTAGAGGTCTCTTTCTTTCACCCAGATCAAAATTTTCAACAAGGTTCACCTAAGAAGATTAATGTTCTCCAACTCTTTTCATTGAAGCCACCTTTATGCTTCTTTATTGCCACTCTAGTTATTACACATTATGGCACTATCACTATTAGATAAATCCTGCAACTTTCATCTTTTTGTGCTTTTAAATTTCACCCCTAAGAAGGAGCTCTTCTGTATAAAGAGGAACTCTCTTCATCATGTGAGACAGTTTAAAGAGATCTGTATTACATGAGGTGAGGTGTCAACAGAGATTTGCTATGGTATGCACTTCTAGTTAATGCCACCTGTAGCACACTCTCTCTTTTTTTCTAGGTGAAAAATCTGTAATACTCCCTTGGTTCCTCTCTTTTTCAGGATTTAAGGAAGGAAGTCACACATACCCACACAGTAATATCAGCAGTATTCAAGGTTGAAAGTGTAAGTCAGGAACAGTATAAATTGAGGATTTAAATAGAATGAATTTGAGAGAATAATCATGTGAAGGCTTCACAGGAGGTTTTGCTTTGGGGCATAAAAGCCTTCAGTGTACACTCAGATTATGTTTCTCTTTATTCTCTCTATCTAAAGATGGACACTTCAGTTGCAAATCCTAATCACAAAGTCTCTAATCCATTGGTTTCTAGACGCTTTGGGGATTTATCACGGCAATGATTCCTCTTTCTAATTCTGGGGGTTTTTCCCATATGCATTTATTACTGGTATGATGTCAGAAGCCCCTGTGATTGACAAAAGATGGAAAGAAGGATGTTTAAGATAAAGCACTTCAGTAGTAAGCCTGTCATCCATTTTGCTCATCTTCCACATGGAGTCTTTGTGAAGAACTGAGGGCAGGCAGAAAACTGGGGGTTGAAGAGGATATCCATATTCACAGCAATTCTTCCAACAGAAATTTGGAAAATATTAGCTGTTTCAGTGCAGAAAATCTATCCACTTTTGTTGTATTAATTTTCTGACAGGTCAGTGCACTGAAATGGCTCAGCAACACAATGACTAAGGGAGTCAGGGAAAGGGTTCAGCCAGAGGCAAGAGAGAGCAACAAGGCAGCAGCAGTTAGGTTGCCTTAGGTTCTTAGAGAGCTACAGCCTTAATTTCCTGTCATTTTTTACATTTGATTGGCTTATTAAGAGGTCAGATGGGGAGCAGTGCTGTTGTTAGGAAATGGGAACACACAGCTGGAGGAAAAGTAGAACAGCAGCACTCCAGTGGCCCATCTTAGATCAGCTTAAACCTCTGTTTTCCTGTGTTTTTCAGTTCTGTTTCCAAAGGTGAAATGTTTAGATATGGTTAATTCCCTCAAATGGAGTAGCAAAGATATTTCTAAAGGACTGTTGGTCACCAAGCAATCTGACTGTTAGCATTCCACCTGCTACTCAAGTTTCCATCTTACTCTTGAAGCATGGAAAGGGCTTAAGAGAAATTAGCCTAAATTGTAATGTGAGGGGAAGCGGTGACACTACCTGAGCTACACACTTGCATTACTCAAAACTCAGGTTTCCCTTTGATTCTGACAATAACTAAGGTGCTTTTGCACATCTGTAAAAGACCAAGTTCATTTTTCCCTTTTCCCCACATAATAATTCTTATTGAATCAAAGAGTCTCGGAATTAACCTTAAGTGTGGCAAACCAAAAATTAGTTACAGCTCTACAAGGATAAAAGCTCTCAAGAAAGAAAGGAAAGGAGAGAGAGAAGATATTGTTTCTACACAAAACAAAACCAACAAAATCTAGCTAGAGGTTTATTGACTTCATTTTCTGTTTAGGCTCTCTAGGTATCTTCCTAATTAGTATACAATGTCATTCACAAAGCAATCAGAAAACTGAGGAAATCAAAGGCAAGAAAAAAGCCAGGAGTTGCACTTCTCAGAGCACCTGTTGCAATCCTTTTGAACTATTTGTTTACTGCATCTTAACAGGTATGAGTCAGTTATAAGACCTCAGTTACTTGTGGAGAAGACTCAGTGACATTCTGCCCTCCGGTGCACAAAAACGGTGTCATCAGAATTTTATGCAAGCACCTAAAAAGTTCTTTAGCATCTTAACAGGAAAAAATTATTTCATATTGCTATTGAAGAAGAAACTTGTCACTTAAATATGTTGTAGGAAACTTAATATCCTTTGCCTAATTTCTCTTTTTTCCTTTTTTACTGGAGCAGCAAAACACTATTATCTGATATACGAAAGACTTTGCACAGAATAGTAGAAAAAAGCCAATCTAGTAAAAGCCAGGAAATGGGAAAAAAAGAAACCCCCCAAAACCCCACCAGATAAACCATGAAAAACATAGCCCAAACCCACACAGGTTATGAAGGCTGTAAATTACAGTATTCAAACAGATGTGCTCTGATTTTGTCTGTAGACTTGACCAAATTATACCTTTTATCCAAACTTCCCCACTCTTGAGAAGTGCTTGGAACTTTATGTAACAAATTTTTACAAACCAAAACCTTTTGTAAAATACTAATCATATCATAATCCCACATGAAGCTCTAGAACTAGTAAATTACTCTGAATTCATTAGCAACTAGGATTATGATAGAAAACATTCCTGGACACACACTCAACAGTCACAAGTTGAACCTCCTATAAAAGCTGGCCAAACAACTACTTCCATTTCCCCAAACGGCCTCTATCAGCACATCTGCTATCACAGAGCACTACAGCTTCAGGAGTTGCTCAGGTAAGCATCAGAGCTTGTTTCTTTTCCTGTTTTAAAATCTTTGTTTCAAGAAGGTACAGCTTTTAAAGAGGCATTGCTGCGCTTTAGCTCAGTTCTGCTCCCAAGAGAAGACCAGGTAAAGATTGTCCCTGAACTCCACGTGGTCTTTTAGGCTGGCACAAAAATCTGATGCTGACAGTGCCTGCTGGAAGGTGACACCTTGTGAGCTACTTATGGGGTTTTTTCAGTTTGTTTTAGATAGCTTCACCACATGATATTTGCTCTCAGTGTGCCCTTGCTGTATTGGTGGAGGCTGCTCTGCGAATGAAGTAGTGCCGTAGTGTCACCTAGTGGAAAGTTCTGCTTGCTGCCCCTCTTTCTACAGAAACAACAAATAGGATGTTAAAGGACAAAAAGGAAAAACTGTGTTGGTTTTATTTGCTTTCTGATATTTCACATTCCAGTTCACTAGACTCTTACTAAAAGCTATTTTTTCTCCTAAAAAGCAGCAACAATTCAGAGTAGAAAAACACATAAGCTAAACTTTTCCTCAGACTGCAATTTATTATATATCTGGTGAGTGTTTGGTCTTAGCTGGCTGATTAAAATAAATATTTAGTTCTGTTGCTGTTCTTTTGATTCCATGCCAATATCTTAATGCAAGTTTCTTTTCAATATTCTACTCTATCTTTTCCTTTATTTAGTATAATGACACAAATTTCTACCTAATACCATTTCCATTTCCTCTCAGGGACTCTAATGAGCTTTGAAATTAGTTTCAAACAGCTGATACTTTCAGGAGTAAGGAGGATTTTTCTGAGGATGGCACTGGCTGGTACATTGAGATCAGGGAGCATAAAGTTGTGCTTTAAAAAAACAAAAGTCAGGATTGTTTTGACTCAGCACAGTGGGAGAACCTAATGAGAAATAATCTTTCCAAAAAAAATCACTCATTGATTAGAAGTGATTGGAAAAGATATTGGCTAATTAGCTGCACTAGAAGTAGAACAACAGCTAAAATTGTTCTCTCCAATAACTTAATCACTAGTATAATTGGGGGTGGTTTGTGGTGGGGTTTTTTATTCATTATTGAAAGAAATGTTATTTCCTAATACTGTTATTCCTCAACTTACATTCACTTACCAAGTGCACAGTGGGGAAGAATGGTTTAGAGGTTTGAGGAATGGAGAGGGAGGGAATAGTACAATGCAAGGAACCTTTTAGTGGAATTTGATGCCAATGCAATCACTGGAAGACAACTCTTGATAGGTGCACTACCTGCAGGTACAGTCAACTGCCAGCATGCTGGCACAAAGTGTTGCTCAGAACTTGGTGGATCCAGCTCTGCTCAGCAGCCACTGAACTCTTCTCACTAAACACTTTGATTTCTATTGGTCTGTGAATTTTCTATAATATGCTGTTTGATTTGTATTGCTCTGTGTATTTTCTATAATATGCTGTTAAACACAAAACACACTAGGGGTTGGGGTTTTTTTCATGTTATTCCAACTATAGTTTTGCTTGATATTTATTACTAGTAGTTATTTAAAGGTCAAAAATTTGACTAGCTCGTTTGTAATGTAATCTGTTTTGCTGGTTGAAGATGTTATAGGAATGCAAGGTATAACTGACAGTTAATCTGGAAAGTTCACTCTTTAGCATACAGTGGCATTTTTGCTGATTTCAAATATATAAAGTGTGTGATTCACTTGAAATCTTAACTGGCAAAAAAGTTTTTTAATACAGTACCCCCAAAACCAATAATCTGAGACAAAGCACAATTAACCAAATTAACTGTCTTGCTAAGTACCATTGCATGAAAATCAATATTCATTTTAATATCACTGAACACAAATAATATTGCTTCTCCTATTCTAAAATTAACTAGCTTCCATTTTGGCTAGTCACAATTTTGTCCTAAGCATGCAGTTTCCTGATTAAAATAGGAATCCTTCAGGAATAATCTTTTTCCTATCCTTTGAGTTCATTGTTATTTAAATATTTCTAATCTAATTTTTTTTCTCCCCTCTCTTAAAAAGACAGAGGAGGAGGGGATGGTAAAATCAAACAAAGCCACGCAAGATTTGCATGAAAAAGGAACTGAATTTCACTTAGGTTAGATAGCTACATAATGACACTTTCTAAGTATCTTGTCAATTTTCTATGGTCAGGAAAGGCAAAAAGCTACATAATGACGCTTTCTAAGTATCTTGTCGATTTCTATGGTTAGGAAAGGCAAAAAGCTACATAATGACACTTTCTAAGTATCTTGTCGATTTCTTTGCTTAGGAAAGGCAAAAAGTTGTAAATTAGTCACTTAGTTCTCTTTGTGATTACACAAAGTTGACACCTATGTACTCTGGCAGACATAGACAAGTCATATAAAGGCCTTTCAAAAGAAAACACTGCTCATCTTCACATCAGTAGCAAGAGCTGGACTAGAGGTCTGTAAAGAGGCTACAGTGGTGAAATATCATCATCTGCAGAAGTCAAAAATAAAAATAAGCCCCTTTTCAAAGCTAAAAGTCAATAGTGTTATTCATGCATAATGCCCCTCCTTGAAACATCTGTGAATTGAAACCAAAGTAACATTTTTTTTCGTTTGTTTTGTTCTGCTTCATGTGCTTAAAGATGTATCCTGTATAAATTACATCCTCCTTGGCTGCCCCAAATGACTCATTAGGAAGCTGTACTTTGTACACCAAAAAAACCCACACAAACCTCTTTAGCTTAGGGCTCACATACAATATTACAAAACTTCTTGCTTGCCTTAAAATAAGAAGTCATGTGAGGAAAGAGGACATTTAGTGCATTCAGTGGTTGACTTCATATCTTTTAAGTCATTTTAACCAGAGTATTAAGTGAAACACAGTTAAATCATATGCTGTGTAGGAAAAAAAAGAAAAAAACAAACAAACAAAAAAAAAAACAAAAAAACAACAACCAGAACCTTCCTTAAGCACAGGATATAGTTTCCTGTTTGATCTCAGCAAACACATGAAATAAAATTATTTCTTTAAAGGTAATGTATGAAAAGACAATTGCAAATCATGTGATAGTTTCACTTACTATTTTTGCAAAGTAACTAATTGCAAGGCTGTAAAGGGTTGTCTCATGTATCATCACTTAATGGGAGCAACGTACTAAGATGTAAAAAGGAATTTTGGTTTGCTCTTATTTTTTCAGTCACAAAATTCTTGCACCCTGTTCTTCAGATATATTAAAAAAGAGAATTTATTTCAATGCTTAAAATTCTGCTTTGCTTCTTTAGCCAATATTGCAGTGAAACTAATGTTGGGTGAAGAGAAAAAGACACCAAAAAAAATGTCAAGTCTTACTTAAGTAAAACAGAGCTATATTCTTATAGTCAACTGCAAGATAGCAACCTACAAAGCTATTAGATATTACTTCCTTATAAACACAGCCAGATACTGCTGGAGTCCACAAGATGGAGCAAAACTTATAACCTCTTAGGACAAGTAGCTTAAAGCTTATGCTTAGCTAATATGAATCATGGGTGAATAAAAGGCAGCTGATCTCTGAATTCTTCAAAAAAAAAAAGAGCTTCCCTGTGCTTTGTGGAGCAAAAGCTGTTGAATTTTCAGTGTCTGAGAAGCCAAGAAGACAAATTCTATCTTGAAGTACCTTAAAGTAGGAGAAGAAATAAGATACAGACCTGAATGTATTCCTGCAAGACTGCTAAAACTGATCTTCAACTCTCCTATTCCCTTGTCCTTCTGATATTACTTAACAAAAAACCCCTTCCCTTTACATAGTAGATGCTGCCTATCAGCTTTTTTTACTATCTTATGACTAAAGGAGCTGTGTGCTTCAAACACATAGAGTTGCTGGATTGAAAAATGGGTAGTAAGCCATGCTGTATCAATATTTGAGACACCTCAGAAGATCAAATTTTCATACCAGGGTAATTTCAGTTCCCCTTCATGATACATCTTTCCTACCAAGCATAGCCCAAATATGTTAATGAAGTAGCCTTACCAACCACAGTTATTCTGTAATGACAGTGATGCAAGCAAACAATTCTCACAATCCTGAAGCTTTCCTACTAATTGACCAGTTTAAACAAGTTATAATGACTTGAATTTTAAGCAGAATAATACAGATTTCTTTAAGTTTTCATAGCTTAACTGCATAAATGTGGGATGTCAAAAGATACTATGCATTTTCTAAATGAAAAATTATGCTAAGAACACACACAGCAATAGGGAGAAACCTTACTGCTCTCTACAACTCCCTGAAAGGAGGTTGTAGTGAGGAGGGGGTCGGTCTCTGCTCTCAGGCTTTTTCCTCGAGGAAAAAGCCTCAAGTTGCTCCGGGGCGGGGGGGGGGGGGGGGGGGGGGGGGGGGGGGAGGGGGGGCGGGGGGGGGGGGGGGGGGGGGGGGGGGGGGAGTGGGTGTCAGGTTGGATATTAGGAAGGATCTTTTCACTAAAAGAGTGGTTAGACATTGGATCAGGCTGCCCAGGGAAGTGGTGGAGCCACCATCCCTGGAGGGACTTTAGAAGACATGCAGATGAGGTGCAGAGAGACGTGCTTTAGTGGACATGGGGGTATTAGGTAAACGGTTGGACTTTATGATCTTAGAGGTCTTTTCCACGCTAAATGAGTCTATAAATAAAAACCTGTAAAGAGTATTTTTGTTACTTTCATAATCGGTTTAAAAGCAAACTCTTTCTTCGTCTTCCCTCCTCCCCCACCTCCCTCCGAGTCTTTAACTCAGAACACCAAGCAAACTGCCCTATTCTGGAAAGGTTTTGTAGTCCTGCGTATGGATGCAGGTGCTTTGGAGTGGCTCCGTAGGCTCTCCGGTAGGCGCCTGGCCCCGCAGCCGGGAGGAGGCGGCAGGGTACCGCGGGGCTGCCGCTCGATTGCTCCTGACTAGTGTCATATGACAGGGTAAAGATGGCTGAAGGGGAGAGTGCCACCGCCTCTGCCGCGGAAATAAAAGAAGACTTTGAGATTATTGACAGAAAGCAGCTTCCTAACACGACGGAGTTGAAAAACGAGGAAAAAGAGAAAACGGAGGAAGGGAGGTGGTCTGCTCCTATCTTGTCGCTGGCCAGGAAAGCCTCGGAAAACTTAGCGCTGAGCTATGGCAACGCTCTGAAGTCTGCATCTTTGGTAGGATTCATACCCAAACCAGTCAGCAATGACAGCACAGCAAAAACAAGTATGGTTATGCTTATTCAGTACACTTGCTTTTATGGTGCGCAAATAAGTTTGCTCCCGTAAGTGCTGTTGGTTAGTGTCAGTGGTGCATGGGTTTGGCTTTCAATTTATTTATAAAGATCTGATGCTGCAGGTTTTATATTTAAGCTAAACTGCAAAAATGACACAGATGTAGAACTTAACAAAACTTACTGTAACAGGAAGAATCCTAACCTCTTGATATATTTGGTGAAATTGACTTGAATTTTATGTAGTCAGATTTCATTTGATTTCTTTTCCTTTAAAGTTCAGTTCAGCAGCAGCCTGTCTGTGATCTAGTCAATTCATCATCCCTTCTAGGTGCCTGGCTTCAGAGAAGAAACTATGGCATGCTCCTCATATAGCTTTCATGTCAGAAAGTGGAGAAGTTAACTAAGATACAGATTTGCTATAAATTACTTTTTAACTATGTTTAAGATGCCTTTTATTTAACCACAGCTTGCTTTATTTAAACTATCTGTATTCATGGATATAGCAGCCATGCAGATTTATGGAACAGGTCTGTCAGAACTGAATTGAAAGGGCTTTAGTTGAATTCACATAGAAATTAAATCTGTCATATTCATAACGTGGAAACAACAACATTCCAAAGTAACAGTAACTGGGCCTTGAGTCCTGTACTCCAGGGTCTCTTAATGGTGTTGGAGCCATGGAGCTCAATTTTATTAGCTGGTGCTGACCTTTTTAATGATATAAAGTGTTCAAGCTAGAGTTCTGTGGGGATGCATTGTGACTGCATGGTGAAGTAAGTTACTGCTGATAGCCTTTTTTTAATTTTTTGTGAAAATTCCTGAGTGTTACATAGTCAGAGTTTAAAGTTAATTCTGTCCTGACAAAACTAGATTCTTGTCTTTCCCTGCATCTCACACCAGACTTTTCCCAGATTTGATTCCTGGATGTCCATCTTTAGCACCTGAGACCTAACCTGACAAAGGGCAGAATATCCTATTTTTTTTCAGTTGCATTTGGAATATCGATGTGAATAGGTGTAATTCAAAACAACATACAGCAATTGGTGAAGGGTAGGGAATAGAATGTGCTCTTGGAAAAAAAGTTCTTAATGGAACTTTTACTGTAATTTTTCAGCTTCTTATGTGTAAAGTAAGAGAGTACAACACTACCTCCCCACATTGCTCAGAGTATTCAGATAATATGTTGATGAGTTTTATGGAAAGTTGCATAAGAAAAATCTGTTCATAACCAAGACATGCAAACAGGCAGCAAATCAGCTGTTCTTCCTGTTCTACCTGTCTGTTTTTACCTTTGACTAAGCACTTTAAATTTAATTTAAAAAAACTATTTTTAAGAAAAGAGCTGAGGCCTGTAAGACCACTTGTGGGAAACTAGCAACTTGTTCCCTGCTGGCATCTTTTCCCAGAGATTTTCTAACTTCTACATGCTACTTCAGATCTTTTGATCCCATGTAAACCGTGCTGCACATTATGCAGTCTGTTGGACGTAGAGAGTGGCACATCATAAACACTGGGTCTGCCATTGAAGAAACTATGTCCTGCCTTGCAGAGAAGGCCAGGGCCTGTAAAGCTAAAGAATGCAAATTAAGAAAGTCTTGCAGTCCTAAAGGCCAAGAGGGGAAGAACTGTTAGCTTTGTGTCCTGCTCAGTGTTTTCTGACTTCAGAGTGTGCTGAATAATTACCGTAAACAAGGCGTGGGGCTTCAAAAGGATGTTAAAACAAATCTGTTGAATTGAATGGGATAGGAAGCTGTGTGACTGCATTCTTAAAGATTGCATCAGGATGTCTGTGCTCTTTTGCCTGAATCCTAATCTGTAAGGCTTGGCCTTGGTAATGTATCCGATACCTGTCTATTTCACCTGTACCAACTAGTACACAGTGTTGCAAAAGATCTACTTGACTGTGTAAATTTGCAACAGTATAAACAATGTCGTTCAAGTAATAATTTAATACCATCCCTCGTTAAGACAGTTTAATAAGTTTGTGTTGGTAAAGGATGTTTCCTTCACAGTTTTTTGGGGTTTCTTTGGTTTTGGTTTTTAACTCTTGTGGATAACACAAGGTATGTATCTTCAAGGTATGTATCTACAAGCAACGTATTCCTGATAAAGTAAAATTCAGGAAACCACCAAAATAAGTTGGTGCTGCTACTGAAGCACCCCAGTACCCAAAAGTCACTGATTTTGCTTCTGCAGTTGCCTTTTTTTTCCCCTCTTCCTAAGCCTAGCCATGATGAATGTGTAACCTGACAATACTGACATGGAGATTCAAAATACTACAGCCCTTTTAATCCTCAGTCTCATCTCAAGACAGTCTACACAATTTTGAGGCATCCACTAGATTAATTCTAGTCACCGATACAAGAGGCTAGTAAGGAGACAGGACTTAGTGTGGTTTGTGGTTTTCAGGATCAGTTTTGATTAGAAGGACTCTCTCTTTTCACTCTTCTAATACAGAAAGAGTTTTGCTCACATGATGTGCACAAAAAAGGAAGGTAAACTTGAAATTAGTACTGAAAGAAGCTTTTGCCTGGTATTAGGAAGAGTGTAAACAGTTTTGCATGTGACTGACACAGGGGCTCTACCTGTTAGACATAGTCTTTTGCAACTGCTGTTTCTGCAAGGGAGTATGATGATGTTTGATCCACAGGTGACAGCAGATTCTCCTAACGCCACAGCACAGGGTCAAAAGATCATTTAGGTACTTGCTGGTCTGCAGGTAGCAGCACCTGTAAGAATCTGCTGCTCACTGAAGGAAAAGAGGTAACTGGCAGTCAGTTTCGCCTTGCCCTCCTTCAGCTTTAAGGTAGGAGCAACAGCGCCTTCCGTGCGCCACAGCTGAGGGGAGGGACTGTCGAAACCCTCTGAGCACCCCAAGTACCGCCACGCAGCCCAAATCCGTTCTAAAATGGCGCCTGGCGCGGAGCGCGGCACGCCCTCGCCACGCAAGATCTCGCGAGACTTCCCGGCAGGGTGGTGGTGCGTGCGCTGTTGCCGTGGTAACGCGGGTGGGGAGGGGTCTCCTCCACTTGCCTCGGGGTTGCCCTGGGTCTGCTCCCCGCCGTCGCCCAGGTAGGGCCTCCCTGCGGCCGCTTGGGCGGCGCTAGGCCCGGGGGCAGGTGCCGTGTTCCCCGCCTGGGGTTGCGGCGGGTGCCGGGAGCGGCCCGGCTGGGGCAGCGGCCCTGCTGCCCGCCGTGTGAGCTCTAGATCAGCGCGGTGTGGGTGGAGGCCTTCGCCCGTGTCCTGTACCTGATGTAGGTACTACTACAGCCGTTTACCTCCCCAAGATGGAGGCCAGGACGGGGAGGCACCGCTCATGTTAGCGCCGTGAGGGGTCATGAGGGCGTATCTAAAAGCAGCTTTTCTTTCTCCACCTGTGTTGTGTGTGACGTCCCCATTCCCCCCCCTAGGTGCGCGGTGCCACGCCATGGAGGAGCGTGCCAACCTCATGAACATGATGAAGCTCAGTATCAAAATCCTGATCCAGTCGGCCCTGAGCCTGGGCCGGACCCTGGACTCAGACTTCCCTCCCTTGCAGCAGTTCTTCGTGGTGCTGGAGCACTGCCTCAAGCACGGGCTGAAAGGTGGGCGACTCCCCCGCGATTGCTCTGGCTGCCACTCTGAGGAGGAGCAGATACATGAGTCTGTGTGATGTCTCACCGTGTGTCCAGTTTGATTTCTGTATGACAGTAATATTCATCACATTCACCATATGTTGCTAATCAGCATTACAGATAACAAGTATGTGGTTATCTTCTCATGTACCCTGTATTTTATGCCTCCTAATTTAAGGTATTTTTAATGTACCCTTTTAATTGAAATATTAGGAGCTGTTAAGACCAAGTAAAATACAGACTAAATTTTGTAATTCTGGAGTTGGAAGCCTGTCATTTTTCCTCACAAACTTCTCTGTGTACTCCCTTTAGTGAAGAAGACTTTTATTGGACAGAACAAATCATTTTTTGGTCCGTTGGAACTGGTGGAAAAACTTTGTCCTGAAGCATCAGATATAGCAACTAGTGTTAAAAATCTGCCAGAGTTGAAGTAAGCTGATTTTTGAGGGTGATGCATTTCACTTTTACTGCTGAGAGAACGAATCTTTCGCGTAGTGTCTCACTTTCCTTGGTGAGCTCTTGTTCCCAGAGAAGAACAGAGTATGTAGGAGGCACTCACTTCTTCAGGAGATAAGGAGGATATCTCAAAATAGTCAGTGCTTCTGATTCAGACAATGCTGTCAGATTAAAACCAGCATTTGGAAACTTTTATAACCTTGCTAGAAGTAACCCTTGCTTTTATGATGTTCTGTCATTTAGTGTATATGCTAGTTGTGTTTCATTTGGGTCATTCAGGATGGTGGAAGGAGACTAGCTTTAATGCTAGGATACATCAGTAGCTGGGTTATGGTGGGAGGTGAATAGATGTATGTTTTTCCAAGTTTGGTAGACTTTACAATCTACTTCCCCTTCATGGAAGCTATGGGATATATGTAGGTGCTTCTGTGTTCTCTAGGAACAAAATCCCTAGGGATTTTTGGTTTAATTTGGGGGGTTTTTTGGTAAATAACAATCTTCCTTTTTAAATGGTGAATTTTGAATTGTACAAATCTACTTTGTTTTTACCAAAATGTGCAACTTTTCATTTTAGGACTGCTGTGGGAAGAGGAAGGGCTTGGCTTTATCTAGCACTCATGCAAAAGAAACTGGCAGATTATCTCAAAGTACTCTTGGACCATAAGCATCTATTAAGGTAACAGGACAGACAAAGCCAGGTTGTATTTACTGAGTCACTGTAACCCTGCATCGCTGTAGTAATTGATAGATGTGCAGTGATGGCTTATAATATTTCTTCTAGTGAATTTTATGAACCTGATGCATTGATGATGGAGGAGGAAGGAGCAGTCATTGTGGGTCTGCTGGTTGGCCTGAATGTTATTGATGCAAACCTCTGCTTGAAAGGAGAAGACTTAGACTCCCAGGTGAAGATTAAAGCTTAAATAAGATCAATTGGTATGAGATTCCAGTAGACTCAAGTACATCCATAAAAACTTTACTTGAGATGAGTCCAGAATTTGTGCAGAATGTCCTATGTTGAAGCTTGTCATGTTTCCCACATTCAAACAAAAAAAGTACATAAGTATCCATCTTTTTAAGTACCATTTTATGGAAATGCTGTCAAAAATAACTGCTAGAAGCCAAGCACACTGAATATATGCTTATTTTGATGCTTTTGACAAACACTAGCTACATTTAGCTTCAGCTAGGAAAGATGCAGATATTACCTGTCTCTCTAAACTTAAACTTCAGATTTTTACCTTCTTCCAAATACAAAGTAATGCCTTCTGCTGCACAGAGTTGCACTGTGAAGGTGTGTTAATAGCTTCAATATATTTTTCAGGTTGGAGTGATCGATTTTTCCCTGTACCTTAAGGAAACACAGGACAGCGATGGCAAACAGTATGTATGGTGGATTAGTGATTCTAAAGTATGTTTATTATAGAACAAGCCTGTCAGTCTGTGGGAGCATGAATGCTGGTGATCTCAAAGTCTTTTAAATCTCCCAAAAAAGAGAATCCAAAATAGATTTTGTTAGCTAAACAAAATTACTGACTTTCAGAGATTTAGCCCATGGTAGTTTTCACAACAATAGAGTGTGGAGAGTTTGAGTCTTGAGCTAGGACCAATTTTAAAGTACCCAAAATTTTAGATTGTATTTTTATTTGGTTTCGGGTGACATGATCTGAATGGTCACCCACTACTGAATCACTGCTTTGTTTCCAAGCACTGTTTCAGAAACATGCTCAGTTAAGTAGCTGATCTGTAGGAGAGATGAGTTATGGAGGAAAAAAGGTAACTTTAGGTGAAATGCTGGGTGAATTAGAGACTGCAGCTGTGAGCATCACTGTATCTAGAAGATCTATAGTGCATGGAGAGGACACTGTAGTCTGTGTGCTTCTGGCACTTCAGAGCACTGTACTGTTTAGCTGCTGAGGAGAAGCAGCTAAACAGCTGCTTCATCTGCCTAGTGCTTCCAGTCTGGCTCAGGCACAAGTATTTTTATAAGAAATGGAGAGAAGGTTTCAACTCAGTTTGCAAGTCTGTGCTGAAAACCCTAGTACAAACTGACATTTTAGAATGAAGGAGTTTCTTCTCAATCAATAAATTCTCACTTCTACAACTAGAGATGGAGACATTACAGCTGTCCTTGATCAGAAGCATTACGTGGAAGAACTTAACCGACATCTAAGGTAGGATTTTCATCTATTCTAATGTACTAACACTTGTCCTATTTAGCTTTTCCAGTATGGCTTTGAATGCCTCTGCTGTCAGTCCTATAGATTTTTGTCTGATACTGAATAATCAGAATAATAATCTCCAATTGTAAAGTATGGTTGAGGATAAGAATAATTGTTGAACATTGGCACTTCTATTGTTTTTGTATTTGGTTTTGTATTTATGTATTTCTTTTTCTTGCTGCAGTTGCACAGTTGCAGATCTTCAGAACAAAATAGACTGTTTAGAAAAGACCAATTCAAAACTCCAGGAAGAGGTTTGTGTCTATTCTGTTAAATATTTCTCATAGCTCTTTTCAAAACTCCCTAAGAATATACCTTAGACCTTCAGGTTTATTGAGTCAATACTATTGACATGTAGGGGATTGGTAGGACTGGCATGAGTTGGCACATGGGGAAAGCTGTCAAATGCTTCTGTAGTATGTTAACTGTTAAAATGCTTTTGGACACCTGTTTGGTAGATGTTTCTTTAATCAAGTTTTTGTCTTGCAATGGTGTGCCCACCCAGAAGTAGTCATTGCACTATAATGTAATACACTTCCTTCTGCACATACACGTGTGTATGTGTTTGTCATGTGAGTCGCACTTCAGCTAGGAAAGCTTTCCTAGCTGGGAACTGAAATAGTAGTTTGGGGTTTGTGGTGGTGGGGAGTTATTTGTATTTATTTAGATATGTGTAGTTCAGAGGTGTATCTGTGTTATCCAATCTCCAATACTTTTGGGGGTATCTCCATTTGAAAATGCCATAAGGTTCCACACCAGTGAATGTCAACCCTGACTTGCTACATGACTTCTAGTTCATACTAGAACTAATGCCATAGACCTGTGGTGGATTTCAGCCTTTTACACTAGGATGCATTTATTTGCACACTTAATATTTAAAAATAATTGAAGGCATGAAGCAGAAGTCAAGTGGACAAATGTTGGTGGGCTTATTAATTTAGGCTGTCCAGTCGGTATGGCAGCAAAAGGGTCAGACAGCTTCAGGACGAAAGGGGAAGTGAGCAACACACCTGCTACAAGGGCTGAGCTACTAATTTTAGAGTTTCTCCAGATGTGTCATGCTTGTACAGTCATTAAATGTAGATACATTCTCTTTGTAAACAGCTCGCAGCAGCAACTGACCGGATTGGATCACTTCAGGAAGAACAGCAGCAGTTAAAACAACAGAATGAATTAATCCGTGAGCGGAGTGAAAAGAGCGTGGAGGTGGGACACCTGTTTCACAGTGATGAGGAGCCTTAAAATAAGTCATCTCTTATGATCAACTGTAGTTAGTACTCTCAGGAGGACTTTGAACTGTGGAATGCTAAGCACAGTTTAGCATGCTACTGTGTGCCTCACTGGTTTTGTGTATAGTATACACAGGCATTAGATTTTAGTGTTCTTTACTACACACTTAAACATATACTTGCAGAAGGGAGAGAGCATTGAAAGTATTGGGATTATTTCTTTTTAATTTTACTCTATTCTTTGAAATTTCAGCTTGTGATCTGTAAAACAGTAGGATTTCACTTGAAATAGCACACAGAAATACTGTGTTACACACAAGAACTTAAGGCATACTTTAAATACGGAGCTTTGTGATTTTGTGTGGCTTTTGTGCTGATGTTTCTTGCAGGTAACAAAAGAGGATACAAAAGTAGAATTGGATACTTACAAGCAGTCACGGCAGGGTCTGGATGAAATGTACAGTGATGTTTGGAAGCAGTTGAAAGAAGAAAAAAAAATTAGGCTGGTAAGAAAGCTTAACTATAGAAAGTGAAATGAAAGATACAGGATTCTGCATACTTTAAGGTAGCATTAGAAATATAAGATGTATGCTGTGCACTTCTTGCAGCTATTCAGAATTCATAAAGGGACATTGGTCATTAACAGTGTCTGTGAATAACTGGAAACTGGGGCTTTTGGAATGCTGAAAATAAAAGGTCTTTCTTTGTTTAGGAACTTACCAGCATTACTGTAGCAGAGACTAAGATCAAAACACAGAGAAGCAACTGTCTCTATGGAGGAATGTATGGCATATGCACAATAGTCACTTGCACAGTGAACTGCTAATTAGTGACTGGTGAAGAGGCTGCCTGGGCTTGCTGAAGTCTATGGCTCTAAGTCAGTGCAGGTCCAACTGCCAGGAGAAATGATTCATTCAACAGGCTGATAAATTACACACCAAGCTCTAGCTTCATGCCAGCAGATCTTCTCCCTTGCCCTGATGTCAAAGGCTGAAACAGCATTTTGGTCTTACTAACTTATTTGAGACCTAGTTCTGTGAAATCATAGCTCAGCATTATCTCAGAGCAATACATAGTTTGTGTATGGGGTTATATGGCTTTTGGAAATGCTTATCCCTGACATAGGACCACATAGCAGTAACTAGGACATCTCTTTGTAAGGAACTAGAGAAAGAGTTGGAGCTACAAATTGGAATGAAAACAGAGATGGAAATTGCCATGAAGCTTCTGGAAAAAGATACTCATGAAAAGCAAGACACTTTAGTTGCACTTCGCCAACAGCTAGAAGAAGTGAAGGCTATTAACTTGCAGATGTTTCACAAATCTCAGGTATGTTGATGGTACAGAACAGCAAGAGAGCTCTAGTGTTTTTCTCTGAGGTCTTAACAAATGAGGAGTGTCTGCTCTGGCATTATCAGCATTTTGTTTGTACATTCCAGCTAGACCCAGGCATGGCCTGTAACAAGCTAAACATTCTTTATCTAGTGGCATACTTTCATTAAACACTAACACTTCATGCTTTAGAAAACTAAAATGCATTACCTTGAGTATCTATTCACTTACTCCTACAGAATGCAGAGTGTTCATTACAACAGAAAACAGAAGCAATATCCTCTTTCGAAGGAAAAACAAATGAGATGATGTCTTCTATGAAACAGATGGAAGAGAGGTAATAATTACAAGCTCAAATAGTCAGCCCTGAATTTAGTAGAAAGTTTCCAACTGAAACCTTCATAGAATGACCTTCCATGCACCTCCTGTAGACATTTGGGCATGTGTGTCAGCATGATGTGAGTTGGTTTTTTTCCCTTTCTCTACCCTCTGTGTTTGCTTGTTCTATTTTCCCAGGCAAACATATCCAGAATTGACCCATTCAGAACCTGTAGCTCTTTCCATAGGCAAGCTGTTTAAAAACATGTTGACTTTAGTTTAAGAACAGGTATGACTCTTACTTTTAGAGGTGGGGTATTTTTGAGAAACAGGTGTTTTCAGAAGTTTGGGGTTTTTCTCCACTAGCATTTTCAGTTCAAGCTTTCCTAAAGATCTGTATGGTCAATCTAAAACAACAGAAAGAGAAGGTGTAGATAAGTGTGCGAATTGACAACAAATGTCTGTGTTCTTTTTCTTGTAGATTGCAGCATGCAGAAAAGGCAAGGCAAGCTGCAGAAGAAAGATGCAACAAGATGAAGCAAGAGCTTGCTGGCAAGCTTGACACTTGTCAGCAACAGATGTCCCAGCTGGATAGCAAATGGTATTCATCTGATCAGGTTTTTTCCTTCCCTTCTGCCATGTCTTTAAGAAGTGTTTTCTACTCCTTCTGTGCTAAGGTCTGAAGAGGAGGAGGTTTGAATTATATGTGGTTCAGCAAGTATTGCCAGAAGTATGCAAGACTGAGGAAAGCACAGGACTTTCTGTGCAGTGCACAGTCAGCATGAAGATTCTGAACATCCAGTTTAGAGCCCAGAGTTCTCCCCATTCTGACTAGTAATGGAGCTTTCAGTTGCTTTTTTTTATTAAGTGAGGAGATAGGTCCAGTCATGCTTGTTGGCTGAGCATGGAAGTGACTGGGGGTTTTTGGAGGGATTTGAGGGTGTGTTCTTAGGGAATGTCAATCCTCCAAAGATTTCTAGTACCTGCAGAAAATGCTTCTTTCACTGTTCAGACTTCAGAGCACAGTGTCATTTTGTAAACACAACTGTTTAAACACAGGTAGTCAAATATGTACTTGTGGGGATTGGGTTTGGGCCTTTTTTCTTCTAGTCATTCACTGCTGCTTGTTTTCTCTGACCTGAAAATGCTAATGCAGTTTTGGATGTCTTCTGCCGTAACATCCCTGTTCTTTCCTCTCCCAGACCACCACTCGAGCTTTTGCCCTCTTTTGGACAAGGTTTCCTCTCATACTGTTGCTATCCTTAAGTAGTATAGCATATTTTTCTGCTATAGGGTTTCTTAGAATTAATTATTTTTAAATAGCTCAACTCTAGAAAAGGAGTTAAAATCTGAAAAGGAACAGAGACAAACTTTGCAGAAAGAACTACACCAAGAGAAAGATGCTACCACTCTGCTTAAAACAGAACTGCAGCAAATGGAAGGACTGAAAAAGGTATGCGCAGTGTAAACATGCCTGTGTTCAGGATTAAAGCTGACTTAGAACCAGTACAATGTTTATGTCTCTAGTAGAGTATTTCTCTTGTGGCACTCTCTTCTGAGAGGTTTTAAAAGCTTGGCTGACATAGCACAAGTCCGCACAATAAATGCTAACAGAAGAGTCAGACAACGAGAACAGCTCTGCAGCCTCCTTGGCCATGTCTAGCTATCTGCCCTGCCTTGGGCCACCGTCAGCAGCTGAAGCTGAGGTGAGGTGGCTGGAGACAAAGGCTCATCAAGTGTCCCATGGTGAGGTTTCCCTGCTGATTTCCTAGGAGGGAAACAGCAAGTTCAAGGCTTTCAGTGACCGTATATAATAATCATAGAACAGAGTCTCAGAATGGCCCAGGTTGGAAGGGACCTTAAAGATCATCTAGTTCATGTTTTCAAGCTTTCAGAACAACTGAATGCTATTGTTCTTTAAGCATGAACATTCTTGTTAACCTGAAGATAATTGTGCCTGTGTCTGTTTAGTTTTGGAATACACAAGTGTACATCAGTATCTGTCAACAGGCTCATGGGTGGGCATAGGACTGTTGCATTCTAGCTATGTGCAAGGATATTTAAAGCCTGAAAATCTTCCTCTTTTTAGTAAATATGGTTAAATGGTATTTTTTGTGTGTGTGCAGAGCCCTTGGGTAGTTCACTCATGTCATTCTAAACATCAAGCCTTAGAGACAGGTAGCTTTGTAAAGGAGGTTATTGAGAACTGCTTGGGTGATTGGGATAGGCTGGTCTAGGTTATAGCTCAAACAGCACATAAAAACTTCATTTTGTGCTTGATTTTATAGGAACTCAGAAAACTGCAAGATGAGAAGCAGCAGTTAGAGAAAGTCTGTGAGGAGCAGGAGCAAGCTCTTCAAGAAATGGGACTTCATCTTAGCCAGTAAGTGCTAGGAACTGAACTTCTGTAAGTGAGGTAACCTGGAGGACAGAATATCAAATTTTTAACACAAATAATTTTAAAACCCTTCACTTACAAAACATATGAAGATGAGCATTTTAGGAGGCAATTACTCTGCATGGGAAACTAAACAGCCATGAAATAGAAGTGAGGGAAGATCCTTGCATTAGTAAGCTGGCCAAGATAGAAAATGACACAGTAAATGCTTAGTTCTTATAGTATAACCGTGTTTTTCCCACATTCTTCTGAATATACAGAAAAGGGAGCAAACCCCAAGGCATCAAAGCTTCCTGGTGATACTGAGTGATTCAGAGTTGTAACAGGGAGCTGACTGAAGAGTTAAAGAGTTCAGTGCAGTGGAATGGCAGGTAAAATTGAACTTAACTAAATGTAAAGTCATGCAGAGTGACTGTTTTTTTTTCCAGATCGAAGTTGAAGATGGAAGATATTAAAGAAGTAAATAAAGCACTAAAGGTACTCTACAGCTCATGGATATTTTGGCTAAACATATGCATTGAATTTAACACCTTCAGATTTCACTGTGGTTGTAAGATGGCTTCTGGAAAATACCAACAGTGTTGGTAAACAGCCTTTGAGTTTTCTTTGATATATTTGGTTGTAGCTACAGGGAGGTTTTCATTCCAATTTTCTAGGGTCATACCTGGCTGAGGGATGATGAAGCAACACACTGCAAGCAATGTGACAAGGAATTCTCTATCTCCAGAAGGAAGGTAGTGTGGTTCACTGGCTTATTCTTTCCTTTGTCATGGAAAATGGAAATCGTGCTGTTGCATGGTTTGCTAGGGAAGATTTGAATCTGCTTTAATTCAAGATCTTGCTGGCATGGTAACTATATAAAGAAGTAGTTTGGCATTTCCTATCCTAAAAATAATGTTCTTTTCTTTGGGTGCTTTCCTTGTTAGGGAGCTGTTGTGGGCTTTATTCACTTGTGCTGTGGTTCATCTCTCTTCCCTGTTGAGCTGTGCACTGAGGACTGTGGGGTGACAGGCCATGCTCGGTGCCTTGGTCGCAGGGAACTGCAGCTGGGGTCCTGCTCGGTGGTTTGGGACAGCTCAGGGTGCCTGGCAGCCCAGGCACCAGATCTCTATGCAGAGCCAAGTCTGCGTGTGCTCTCTGAAGGCCTAGGCCTGGCTGTGTGGTGGTCCAGAGAGCTGGAGATCAGCAGCTCCTCCAGCCCCTAGCCAGGCCTGCTCCTGTGAGCCAGGGGCGAGTACAGGCCTTACTGCTTGAGCTGTGCAGGGATCATACTGCTTATGTTCAGTCCTTTGTGCAGGAAGGGGTGCTGCCAGGAGAGCTAGGCCGGCTGGGAACTGGTTGGTGATGCTGGTCAACTACCCAAAAGCTTTTATGGGGGCTGGTTTCTGGTTTTAGGCAGCTGTGCTTATTCTAACTCTCTACTTACAGCATCACTGCAGAAACTGTGGGGACATCTTCTGCAACGGCTGTTCCAGTAATGAACTTGCACTGCCATCGTACCCTAAACCTGTCCGTGTCTGTGACACCTGTCACACTCTACTCCTTCAGCAGTGTTCATCTAACTCCTCCTAAGGCTTTTGTACCCTTGACAGGACCAGGACCACTTCAACATTGGAAAGGAGCCATTTTTTAATCCTGAATTCCAGATATCATCTGTGCAGCAGAATGTCTAGTCTCTAATAATTACCACTGTAAGACAGAGCAGGGTAAATGAATTTGTAGGGATTATGCAAACTAACTTTAACTGGAATAACTAAGAAAATTGTATCAACAATAACTTCCCTTAGTTTCTGTTTGAAACTAAAATGCAAAATTCATTTTCTGACTTTTTTTTTTTAGAGGTGTTTGTATTAAAATTTGTATATGGCATTTCTACATTGATTTGATCCCACTAGACATTACTTGTCTTTCTGCACATTAATTTCAGGTCCTCTGTACCTTCACTGTAGGTGCTCCTGTTCATTTCACTAGCTAGTGTACAGTTTTGTATTTGCTCTAAGTACAGAGAAAAGTCAATTTATGAATTGTCTATAGAAAGAGCTTTATGATCAGTGTCAATGAATGTGCCTTCTGTTCACTGCAGAGTCAAAACCCCACACCTTGTACTTGTTCTTAAAGTTGCTGCAACCACAGTACAGTAGTTACACAATAAAGTCTTTTGCAAAAACTGAAAGTAATAGTGAAGTATTTTTAACAGCTATCAGTCACAGATCCTGGAAAAGAATGTTCTTGTATGGCCATGCAAGTCCAGGCCTTAAGCTAGAGATAGAAGAATTGAGCAGTGTACTTCCTGGAAGGAGACAGATAAAGCCAGGGCTCTGATGCAGTAGCTACTTCTGTACTTCCCCAGGAGAAAATTAGGCAGTGACTCCAGGACTTCTGTGCCCTCCCCTGGACACAGGGGGGTGGGTGCTTAGATGCTGCCCCACCAGCAAAGGCTGTTTGCCCAAGCCTGGAGCTTGCTGCAGGCTGGTTCAAAAGCAGTTTGTGGTACAGGGCCTGTGGGTCACCAGCCCCACTGCTGCCCTCAGTCACATCACACAAATAGTGGGGGAGGTGACCAGGTTAAATCAGCACTGTCCCCAAGAACACTCTGCCTGGCAAGTGCTGTGTGATGCAGAACAGCTCTCTGGCTGAGCACATGTTCTTTCAGTCTTCAATTAGAACAGTACAAGCCCTGGTGAGATCCCTACTCTGGCATTTGGCTGACTTCTTCCGTGCAGCTCTACTGGAAGCTCAGTAAGGACATAACTCTGCACTGAAGTGGGCTACACCTGTGACTTACAACTGCAAGCAGCATCCAGTTCATGAAGTAAGTTTTTAACACAGCTAAGCCAACCCTGGCTGCAGCATGAAGTGCTCAGGATTTAACTTCCCCCATAGCTCCACTGCTGGAGAATGTAGCACTCCCTGCAGAGTGCAGACTTCAGACATCCAACCCTTCAGGAAGAAGGGTTAATTAGAAAGGACAAATATATTCACTACAGCAAATGCCCAAAAGCAGATTCTGTATTATTTCAGGGATAGTTCCAGTGCTCAAAAGCTGTAACTAAGCTGCTTATAAAACCACATCTTTAGGCATGATGCTTGACAAGTTGAATTTATTGAAACTTTGTTGCACTAAGCTGCAGCGTCCACTGATGCAGCACTTCAGCTCCAAAGAGGAGATGCCTACAAGGAAGTACAGAATCACCTCTCGGCCCCCATTTGCAGCTCTGAGACCCTTACAAGCAGGCAGCTCTGAAAGCCTCAGTCATGCCACAGCCTTGGGGCACTCCCACCAAGTCAGCACCCACAGCAACAGTTGCTGCTTCTCTGCACTAAACCCCACCCATCTGAGAAACAATTGTCACTTTAACATCCTACAAGGCCAACTTTCAGGTGAGAATTCTCTGCTAGGAGCAGTCACAATGCTCACGGCAGAAGCATGTTAAGAGCACTACGGTCACTGAGGACACAGAAGCACAGCAACACTTCTGCAGGTGTAACTACACCAGAGAAGCTGGAGGTCAAGAAGGAATGAGTTCCAGTTTTTAAAAGGAAGATTTATTTAACAAGTTTCACTTAGCGCAATACACCTAAAAAGGAAATCACAATACAATGAAAGATTAAATCAAGGCCTCAGAATTTTATACGAACACCAAGACCAAAATCCTATAGTAGCCGTATTGCGTCTCAACACGTTTCCCCCATTAACTTAAAAAAAAAAGCTTTAATGTGCCTTACAGGATATTAAAAGAAATAAACTAGAACTAACATGCCAAATGTTTGTTTTGAATTTCAGACACAGCAACATTTAACATAATTTCAAACAGCTTTAACCTAAATACGCTTACTGCTTAAATACACTCCTACAACAAAACTAACTTGAGAAACGCTCCAAATTGTTTAACAGTTATAGTCTTTACTCAACTTGGTTATTACATCCTAGATGAATGTTCATTTCTGGGTATGTTCAAAAATACTGAACCTGAAAGGTTTTAAAATAACAATCCTGAATTCACTTACAGTAAAGCATAAATCACAAGCTTGTATTGCAAAACTGTTAAACTTAGTTTTTTGTTTTTTTGTTTTTTAAAAAAAGAAGTGACCAAAAGTCAGCGATCGGTTACATTCCCCAGCCACCACTCATGTTGGACATGTTCGACATGCCGCCCATGCCGTTCACTCCCATGGACGCGCGGTTCCCGCTGCTGTAATAGCTGCTGTTCATGGCGCCCTGGCTCCCGGGGTCTGAGGGGAAAACCGACAGCAGGTTCACAGCTGCTTCAGGCCGACTCGAAGCATCCTTCCCCCAGCGCCTGTCCGTGCTGGGCCACCTCGTAAATACCGCCTACTGTGCCCAATACTGCAAAGTGTCAGTTTAGAGCTCCGTACCCAAAACGAAGTTCATCGGTTGATCAATTAAAGAGCCAGCTCTGTCTTGCCCCCCTTCTGAATTCAGTCTTTTCCATCACTGCTCTGTTGTGGAGGGGTCCCAGCCTCCCACCTGCCTTCCTCCCCTTCCCCCGCCCCCCTCCCTTTTTGGTACTCCCTTTCTACTGTATTTAAACCATACTAAAAAAAAAACCTATTTGGAGCAACAGAATACTGACGTTCCCCACCCCTTTCAGAGTAATTCCCCACATTTCCCCCCTCAGCTCTTGAGTTCCTGCTTTGATTCTATTCCCCTCCAGTTCCCTTGTTACTTAAGAAATTCACAATAGCCAAGACTTCAACTTCCAGGGCTGCCCAGTCTGCAGCATGACCCTTCAACACCACAACACCTTAACACATACTAAGTTACACAAGGCCCACTAAAACCAGTGAAGAAATGCTCTTACCATAGCCACTCATGCTGCTTTGACCTCCATATCCACCTCCATAACCCCCGCTCAGCTGCTGGTTAGCTGGACCACCATAACTGGATTGGCTTCCTTTCAAGTTAAGGACAAAAACATTAAGAGCTTGCCTGTCAATCTGCTCATTATCAACACACACACACTCTGCCTAACAAACAGCTCCTGCACTCTGGCACCAGCTAGCTCATCTAGGTAGCTTTCTTCCAAAGTAGGTAAGGTAACAAGCTCTAAGAAAGTGACCAGGTTTCTAATGACATTCCTGCCATCAATCTGCAATAAAAGCTTTTAAAAATACAGCAATTGCTTGTGACTTTCAAGCATCTGCTCTAGGAGTTTGCTCCAGCAGTAGCAGGATCAATCTGCTGTCATATTTAACAAACACCCCAAGAGACAAAGCTGGCTTTAAGTGAGCTCACACAGGACTGCTGCCAATGACAGTGCCCTCTCACTAACTAAAGTCCCTCATGCATATGCAGTCCTGATGGGAGACTTCTGCTCCAGACTGGTTGTGCATCACAGCAGCACTAGGGCTCACCCATACAGAAGACCTCTGCATAAGCTCAGTAACTACTGCTCTTGACTTCATCACATGTTTATAGTCCCACAAAACTTTTCTGTAGTTGAAGTATCAGCATTAGACTTCAAACATCTTGTAGTTAAAATGGTATAAAAGCAGTAGTAAATGTACACACCCACCCCAAAAACCCTGGAGAACAAAAGACCAGAAACTAATAACCATCTAAGAAAACAGACAAGTCAGGTATCAAGAGAGGATCTGCTTTATAGACACAATTGTGGCAGTCATTTAGACCTGTGCTGAACTCATGTTAGATTTTCAGGCAACTCTGGAGTTTGTTAAAGCAATTCATATAGTTTCTCCAAATTCTAAATAGATTTTTCCCTTACTACCATGACCAGGCTCAAATGGGAGGTCACATGCCACAGATACATCCTCTATCACCAGACTCCATTTTGGTCTCCAAAAAACGGGATAGGGAAGGAGAACATAAGGACAGGCATCCCCTACTTCACCTTCACACCCCCACACTCCTGGGAGCCACTCATCTCAGCACACAAAACACATTCAGCATCACAGTTTATTCATTCTATTAATTCCTCAAATGTATTCCCAAAAGGTTTATTACCTGGCAATGTGCTAGTGTTCCAATCCTGGACTACCCCTTCCGATTCTTTGACTGTGTGATTAAGACAAAATGTTGGATTTCAGTTTTTATGCCAGACACAAAACAAGCCAGAGCTGTATAAAATCAGCCAGCTTCGTTCAGTATCAAGTGCTTGTTTACAAGTGCAGTTAGACTGTTTAGACATACCCATTGCTCCCATCATTTGACTGCCATAGGCACCACCACTTCCTCCTGCTGTAGAATTCAAGAAGAGTTCCACATATCTGTGTTCTGGAAAAAGAAAATTTTGCCATGAGAGCATTTCATGCCAAACCCACATAGTTTGTCTCCCTGCTGCGATATAACCTTTGGATTCCAGTTACAGTAGATGTACTGCACTGCAGTGCTGCATTTTCCCTAGGGGTCATACTTACGCATATTTGCTTTGTCTTTGGACATAGCAGCCACTGCATCCTCATGAGTGGCAAATTCAACGTCTGCCTCTCCAGTTACTCTGCCATCTGGTCCAATTTCAATGTGTACTCTTACAGGGTTCAGAGGTGAGAAGAACTACATACAGAATAGTCACACAGATTAAAACGTTCCAATGCAACAGCTCAGTCTCACAGCAAGTCATTTTTTCTACAGGACACTCAGTTCACTGCAGCGCAGTTGAAGTGTCCCACAATGACCACAGAATCTTAAAGCCATGCAACCCAAGACAACAGCGGATTTGGAACTCACGTTATAGATGTCGTTCTCCGTAGCTCTGTAAGGCAGACCTCTCATGTGGACGCAGTGGCCAGTCGTGCTCTGGAAGGTGGACGTCCCGTCGCCGTATCTGTGGTCCGACATTCCTGCAGAGAAAAGAGTCCATTCTAGGTCTTTCAGATGTATTTTAGTTTCTTTTGAGACATATTGTAGGTTCGGTTACTATTCCTATTAGAGAAATCTTACCTCTTCCAAATCTATCAGAACCAAAACCATAGCCATCATTATACCCATTGTAGTCATCATAACCTCCATAACCTACAAATAGATTGGACAACATGTTCAACTACAAAAAGATCCAAATGTACACGAACACACTGCAGACAACTACTATTAGAAAGTCTAATTTCTTCTAGAAGAGAAAGCCAAGGACATATACAAACCAGCAGTTACAAAGCAGGGAAGACACCACCAGGTCCAAGTGTTGCTGCTTCTCAGATGAGCAGCTCCCTCTTGGACTTGTACACTTACCTCCTCCGTAAGCTCCACGCCTCATTCTCTCCAAGCTACTTCCTCTACCAAGACTGTTATATCCCCGCGTAAGACCAGGTCTGTCGTAAGGACCAGGTCTCTGCATGGCCAGCAGCTTCCGTGGAGGGTCGTAGTGAGTGCGCACTTCTGCCCGACTACTCTTGAAGATCTCAATGTACCTAGAAGTGTTTCCACAGAGAGAAGTCAGTCTTTAATTCCTTCCACAAATACCTCACAACTTCACATTAAAAGAAACCATTTAGTCATAGCCTCGAAACTGGCACTGTATTTTAAGCCAGGTTTCTTTATATTATGAAGGCAATGACATATGATAAGCACTACATTACTTTCAAATCAGTGTATTTTCAAGAAATTACAATTACTGAAGGGTTTACATGCTCCTCATACTTCACAGTATCCCAACCTTAAGGGTGGGGGAGCATTTTTGATTCCCCACCCTCCTCCCCCCAATTTAAAATGTTAGTCAAAAAGGTAGGAGGGACTGATGTCCACTCAACTCAGCACAGTTTTGCTCCTGCAGCAATGTAAACAGAGGGCTAAAAACCTGGTCTCCACCAAGATCTTAACCCCCCAGGATGCTACAAAAAGCTCTGCATGTGCTGGTGAACCCAGCCTACGCTTCAGGGATTCAGCATAGGCAAAAAGTGCATGCTTCAACGAAAAATAGTCACAAGTAAAATCGAATAAAAAACCCTTTGTGACAATTTCTTGAAAGCTATGCTTGTTACATTGAAGATTAATACAGTAAGAAAATTTGTTACATTTCAACTTATAAAACAAGTTTAGAAAGTATCACATTTTCTTATGGTAGCAAGAGTACTGTGCATGTCTTTAGAGCTAAAGGCATAATCGGTGCTATTTGAGAAGTTAAAGCCATAGTCTCTCAACTTTTGTTGCTTTCAAGCTAGCAAGTTTTGCACTCCTCCTTATTACCCAGTTTCCAAAGCACACTTAAGCTTAGCCCAATTTTATCTTTCGTTTTGGGTAGATCCAAACAGTCTGTGCCACATGCACATTAGCATTATCTTCATTTATGACCACGTTAGAGACCAAAATATTATTTCTATTTGAATGTTAACACTTTCAGAAGAGAGAATATGGATTTAATTGTTTACCATAAGAAAAGTGACAGAGCCAACCAACCATCCATCCCCACCTGTGCCCTATTCTTTCCTTGTGTTTCTTTAGAGCCTTTTCAGCTATTTCCTGTGAAGCAAACTGCACGAAGGCCTCCCCCGTACTCCTCCCCTGGAAGTCCACCGGCAATGTTATCCCATTTGGCACGATTTCCAACCCTTCAACCCAAGGACAAATAACCCCAGTAGGGGGGCAATATTAACATCACAAGCCCAGTCATGAGTTTTTCTTATAGCTTTAAATACACCAGAATTTTAACACTTGTAAGTGAATGGTATGTTGATTCTAGAACACTAGAAGAAAAAGCATGTCAACAAAAAGATCCACGATCACATACCATTCAGTTTATGTTCTTAACCCACCCTGCAGAGCGCAGAAACATTCTGAGTGTCAGGGATGACAACCCAGATGAGGCATCTAATGCAGGGTGCATTAAGAAGCTTATGTATTACAAACCTCTTCAATTCTGTGAAAGTATTTAAGATGAACTTTTAAATATAACTTAAACACAGCAAGTTAAGCAGCTCTATATATAACAAGCATTTTTACTAGAAGTCACTCATAAAACAATTAGTCTTATGTAAACATCGTTTCAGCAATATTATTTTACCTTTAGGAGTGCTTAATTAAGAAAAAATAATGAAGTCATTTCAAAAGTATTAGTTTCTGAACAAAAGAGGCATTTTTTTAAGCACATTAACAGTTTTCAAAGCTTGAATCACTTAACCACGTAAGAAAAACAACTTAAAATGCACATGCTTAGGAATTGCTCTTGTTCACAACATATTACTGACTCAGAAGACAAAAACAAGTTCTGAAGTTGTAAAATTGGAAATAGTTCTAATGTATTTTAAAGAACAGTAAGCTCAATCATATCTTCTTATACCAAAACATTCCAGCTAAGACTCACATTTAGAGATCTACTACTTTGATAATACTAACAAGTTAAATGCTAGATAAATCAACAGATTTCATTTTAGGCATTTGTAATAGTGCAGTTCCTAAAACATAGAACAGCTGCAAAAAAGGGAGAATGAGTCAATACAAGACATCTCTTCATCCATAAAAACTTTAACCTAGGAAAAATATCAAGGGTTTTCTTCCCCCTAGAAAGTGGAGGGGGAAACATCTGTACTTGGGGTAGAGTTTGGATTTTTTTTTTTCCTGGAATCCTATTCAATACTAAATCAATGTTTAGAAGAAATCATGACCACTATGCATTCCCTTCCTCAGATCCTGCTCCATACTAAGCATAGCAGTTCAGGGTGTTCTACATCCTTCACTGACTGAACAGTGTGAACCAGCAAAGACTCTGGGTGGAAATATCCTCCCTTCTGAATTGTTCACTTCTAAATTTAAAAGGAAAACACTTGTTTTCTGCTATTCTTACTTGGAACCACTAAGTATAAATTAGAGCAGCTTTTAGGAGTTCCTTCAATTATTTAATAAACAGCTAGATTATGAACTGATCCTTCACGCCCAGATAATTAATGAAGAATTCCTTATTAACTTTTAATACCCATCAGTATATTGTTAGAAGTACTATTGGGCAATCCATGGTGATTTGGGGTTTTTTTCTGGTTCTTGGTTTATTTTTAGTGGTTGTTGTGTGGTTTTTTTTAAACACAGACCAATAGTGCTATAGCTACTACTATTATCCCACATACCTGAAAAAAACTGTACAATTTCTTCTTTACTACAGCCAAATGGGAGTCCTCTAAGACGTACAAAACCATCATTAGCCGTATCAGGGCTGTTGGGACCAGTATGCTTCAGAACCCAATCCATTTCAACGTTGTTTGACTTGAAAACTGTAAAAGGCACTTAGAATTAATGCATTCTGGAATACTCAACAGTTTTAAAAGTCATCTGCCTTGAAACTAGTCAAGTTGTATGAGATATACAAGTCCATTAATCTTTTCACATGCATTTTAAAGAGAATGAAAAGCCATCAACCTAAACCCCATCAAGCGCAACACACACGTTTAGTCAGTTACTAGACCAACAGAATCAAACCTTCAACATATCTGTGTCCCATTGTCTCTCTGTCTTTTTTCAGGGCCAATTTCACATCCTCTTCTGATTCAAGTTCAGCAAATGCTTCTCCACTTGGTCTGCCCTCTCTGGTGTAGATGAAACGGATACCCAGAGGCCCATTGAGAATTTTGCAATCTAAAAATGAAAATGGAAGGCCAGAATTAATTACAGGAACACTGTGACTTCAGAAGTGTCAGATATTCTAAAGGAAAAAAAAATAACTTATCCAATTATATCAAGACAATGAAACCAGCAATATCCTTGTTATCATTTTTATAGCAACCCATTATCTAAGAAACTAAAATCACATTAAGGTTAAATGTAACTTAGTTACCTATTTTCAAAGTTTTGCTGCCTCAAGTTGAATATGTGCTATCTGCTTTTGACTGTAACTGACTTACACTATGACTGACTTGATTTGGTGAAATGAGGAGTAATAAAAACCAGTCTAACTGTAATGAACTAAATCAGAACCAAGTCCAATACACCAAACTCCTGAAGCAGCTTTAAAACGTCCAGTCCCACTATCTATTACTGCAGAACATTGATAATTTGAGGGGAAAGACACAACACAGTGTACACTTAATACAAGAGAGCTTATTAGGACAACATCCAAGAACTGATTTAGTCCAAAATGAAGCAAGAATTTTGACGTTTTCTTTTAAGTGGATAAGTTGTGGCTACCCCAGAAACTTGTAGATCAGTCTCTTTTTGCCTAGTTCCTGAGAGAAAAAGCATACTTTCCATACAGGAAATGCCCAGATGAGGCATTTGTTGCATTACTGAAATGCCCTGAATGCTTTCTGGAACTGCTCACTGCAGCATTTCCACCGCTATAGTCTCTCCAGGAGGAACCCTGAATTGGCAATAGACCCTGGCCCTTCTCCTCCTTCCCCTCCCAGTTCTGCTTACCGGAGAAAAACCTCTGCACCTCTTCAGTGGAGCAGGACCAAGGCAGCCCCCTGACTTTCACCACATATCCCTCGCTGCTCTCTGTGTTGAGCATCACATTGGGGGTGAGGCTCTGCTCCGTCTCTGCTTCTGTGGTTGCTGGATAAGAACAAAAATAGACCCTTTGAGACGCTGCACAGCACGGCCGCCACCCGCACCCCCTCAGAGCGCCCGGCGGCCCCCCTGGTCTGTGTCCACCCACCCCCGAGCCTCCTCTACCTCGGACCGCTGCCCGCCTCACACACACAGAGCCGCTCCCGCCCGGCGCCCCCCCGGCCCGCGCCCAGCCCCCATCCCCGCACGCACACATGGTGGGCCTCCGCGGTGGTTCTAGGGCTCCGAGCCTGATCCGCTGTCCGGAGAGCGCCTAGTCCCAGTCAGGCGGCAGCGAGCGGGCGAGCCTGTGGCGAGAGCGCGCTAGGAAATGGCGGCGGGTACTCCCGCTTCCGCTGGGCCGGGCCTTCCGCCGCACAAAGCACCCTGCTCCCAGACACCGCCCTGGTAAGCCCGACGACNAGCGAGCGGCCGCCGAGGAGCACGGGCTGCCCCCACAGACTCCAGACCCGGAGGGGCTGCGGCGTGGCTGGGGTAAAGCTCAGGTGGGGCGCATGCGCAGCCGGAGGGCTCCTGCCCCCTACTCGCGGAGGCTACCCGCGCATGCTCACTGCGCTCCACCGCCCCGGGACACACCCGCGACGCAATC
>VWZX01007460.1:5455280-5631939 GCA_013399015.1 Galbula dea
CGCCGCCTCGCGCAAGGGCCCGCTTCGCCTGTTTTCCTACTCTAACCCCAAACATGGCGGCGGCTTTGTCCCTCCCTGCCCGCCGCGCCGATCATTTCCCCCCACACCTCCTTCCCGCTTCATACGTCCCACACACAGTCACACACACCCACTACCCTCCAGCACCTCTGCTCACGGCGGGCTGCGGCCGCGGAAATCCGGTTGGCCAAAGAGGATGGGCGACTCCGCGCACTGCAGCAGCGCCTGTCGCTGTCAGGTGGACCGGGCTCCGCCTCCCGCCACAGAGGGAGGGGGGACAGCCGCGAGGCGTGGGCACCCTATAGCCGGGCGAGCGCCGAGAGGCCTAGTTGGGCCTGTCCCGCGGGGAGTAGGCCCCAGAGGTGGTGGGTCAGGCCGCGCCACCAGCCCTGGAGGGGGAAGGAGCGAGGGAAGCCGCACAGCCCAGTGGGGTCTGACGCGGCCGGCGGGAGGCCCTGCGCTGGGAGGGCAGGACAGGCCGGGACCTGGGCTGCGAGAGAGGCCTTCCGAGGGGTGCCTTCGCACCGTCCAAATGACAGGTTTTACAAGCCCTGTCGTGGAAATGCTAACAATGGGGATAGTAACCGCAGCGGCTGAAAACCCGCCAAACCCGAGCTTTCCAGATCGTGGTCTCAGAGCGACGGTTTGGGCTCAGATGCAGGCAGGTTAATGTGCGGGATCTCCGTTTGGAAATCACCCCGTCCCCTGGCCGGGTGATACGAATGGCCGATCTCTCACCTGCACTCTGCAGTCTATGGGCATTATGTCTAAAGAGACCAAGCCCCTCTGCAAAATATTGTTATAAAGAGTCGTTAGCTAAAACAACTTTAGATTAAAATAGCTGTAAGGGAGCCAATGCGATTGAAAGATAAATGGTGACTTTAGGATTCTGGAGGTGTGGCATCTATTCACAGCTTTGTTTCTAACTGAGTAGATAGTGTAAAGCAAATCCCTTTGCTAATCCCGGTTCAAGCATTTGAATTTCTATCCGTGCATTAGTTATAATTTTTGTCTTCTAAAATATGTATTAATAATCATGCAATAGGGTACACTTACCATGTGCGATTTTATTAGTCTTATTTTTAGTTCTCATTACTGCGTTTGAACAGTGACGGAAAATGGGTTCTCTGTTGTTGCCACATCATGATCCACTTGATTTGATGGCTTGGAAGTGAGCTATACTGGCTGGTTTCTTGCTCTCTAATTTTCAGTGATAAATAAAGCCTGGTTTGCCTAGTATTTCTTGATCCTATTTTTGTCATAGTCAAACAGCATTCTGATGCAAGTTTCTCTTTAGAGGTCTCTTAGGAAATTAAAATCATCCTGTGTTCACACCAGCAAGAAGCTCGGCTGTATACATAGTCTTCCAGTGTCAGAAACCAGGTCATACGACTTCTTTGCAAATACATAGTTACTATTCAACGTAGGCAAAATACCTGCCTGCCCTGGAACTTGACACATCTAGCAGGAACTTGTGTACAGCCACTTCTAGGTGAAAAACGTGACTCTGAACAGCAGAGGCAAACAAAGACATAAATAGTTGTGAGAAGAGTTGTAATGAGCTAATGTATATGTAGTGTTTGGAAGATGAAGATAACAATTGAAGGTGAGTTATTGTTAATAGCAGCAGCCCTTTTCCTCAGAGGCCATCTCTGGTAAGTGCTTTTGCAAGCAAGGGTAGTCCCATGGTATGTGAGCACTTGCAAAGAATGAGATAGGAGGTAAAAATCTTGCTGGAAACATCTGATGCAGGATTTTAGTGAGTTTCTTGAAGCAAGGAAACAACTATGTAGGTATTTTACACTTGTAAACTCCCAGGTCTTGCTTCCATTATTTCTTCTAGGACTCAGGCACCATCGGTTTACCTGGCTGTTTTGTTTTATGTTGTCAGCCTGACACCTGTACCTTCCTCTCCAGCAGACAGGGCTGAACTGTAGTATGGCAGCATGTCTGTCAGCAGCTCATGCTGCAGCTTCAGGTGTGGGGTTTTTTTCTCTGAAAGGGCTTTGTTCTACTTTTGAATTTCACTGGCAAGTTCCTGTGAAGCAGAAAGGCACAGCTGCTGCCCAGACTGCTGGGGACAGGAGCTGCTTTCATTTTCCCACTTGCATTCCCAGGTGATAAATTTCACCCTGTTCGAATCAGCCTTGGGGAGGGCTGCAATCTAAGCCAAGCTCAGCCTGCTGAGTTTTGTAGTCCACCTGGTAAAACATGAGCAAAGAGGTGGCATGCTAGGTAGAAATCTACTGAAAAAATTGGCCTGCTAGATAGTAACACATCTGTGTAACATCCCCAGTTCCCTCAAAGTTCATCATGTGTGGGGCTGGGAGCAGGCACTTGCAGCAGGACAGCATGAGCACCAATGCAGCCTGCAGACAGATGCATAATGCTGACTGACGGGATGTGAAGTGTTAAGCTGGACCAAAGTAAAGCTCTTCCTTGAAGTCTGCTACCTGCTCAGGACAGGTACTCATCCTGTTTGGTTGGTACCTGTCACAAATCTCTACCTGTTAGCTTGCTTAAGTTTCTTTCCTGGGCAAGAAAATAATGGAGAAAATCTGCAGCTCTTGTTCAAGGGTTTTATAGGCATCTGAGCATATGGAGACACTTTGCCTGTCTGGAACTGATGCAGATGCTGATTTCTGAGTAGGTTTTGGAGATATTATTGCAATTGTCAGCATTTGCCATTTCAGGAAGAAGAGAACAGTAATCAGAGTTTACATACCTGCTCTGAAAAGATAACACAACTCACTATCCATCATCCTGCCCCGTGGCTGTATACACCTTTTCTCTCTTTCCTAGCCAGGTGTTATCCATTTGTTCTTTTGCCTTCTTCATAAGCTTCATCCTTCAGGTCTCAGCTACATGTTGCATTTTCCTCACATTTGCATATAAGCATCTGTAATTCAGGATCTGACAATCTGCAAACCTGATTAACTCTCAACAAATACTGATAGCAGCTGACATGTTCTAGCACTGAAAAGGAGGAATGTATGTTAGTGTTATACTGCCAGCACTTTGTAGGTACCTCTATATGTTGACTACCAGTCAAAAGCCCAGGCAGTCAGTGATAACCCCTCTGTCCCTATGACTGGCTTTAGAAGAGAAGCTGTGATGCTGTGACAAATACAAGCCAAACAATGCTATTAAATATGCAAGATGTGTGTTCTACCATATTATATAACATGGCCATGTTCATCATCTGCTAATGATGCCAATTCACAGCTTTGCTAATGCAGCCTCCCACTTGCTTTAGCTTTGGGTAATTCAAGAGGTTTTTGGTTACACCTCACCTTTACTTTCTTCCTTTTTTTTTAACTTCTTTTAGCTTTATTCATTGAAAATAGTGGTCTGCAGCAGTGTTTCCCAGCTTTCCTAATCTGTACTTCACTAAGAAGCCAAGCTGGTTTGGAAACCAATTGAAGAGGCTGATAGACATTTCTTTAGTGAAAAGCAGATACCCAGGTCCCTGCTCTCTGAGGCCACTGCTGTAGTGTTTGAATCTATCACCCTTCCCTTTATACCATCAGTTTATCCACAGTTTATGCTCACCACCCTTTGTCAAAAGGAAATGGAAGAATTGCCTCTGCTCTGCTCCCTCAGTGATCGCATCCCCTCAGAGCTCAACTGCAGGTTCACCTGTGTGATGCCTTTCTCTTCATTAGTGTAACTGAGGCCAGTTACCATTTCAGTTTTGCAGCATATTATAATATGATTGAAGCATAATTACAATTGTGGCAGTTGGCAGAATACCTTTTGCTTTTCACTGATAGAGCTAGCTTCCTTGCTGTGAATGCAGTTACAGCAGTAGAAGTGTCTTCTATCAGCATGCTTTAGGTTATCTGCATATTTTGCCTGACTCTGAGCTAGGTGGGCATGAGTCAGCTCTGATCCAGAAGCCATCTGGCTGCACAGTGCTGTACTGAGCTCATCAAGCTGCTCTCTGAGAGGGTTTCATCACTCAGGCAGAACATTTACATCTCTTTGGCAGTTGAGCAGTGCACCCGCCAGGAGAAAGGTGGGCAAGTGTCCATTTGCATCCCTTGCAACACTCTTCGTCTGCATTTCTTTAGCACACCCAGAAGAATGAACTGTAAAGCTGTAAATAGTTTACACAGGGATGACCAAGTCCAGTCTTCAGAGAGTATGCTGCAGCATCTGTGTCAGGGCAGATAACACAGTGCCTCAGCTCCTGTTACTCTACCTACCTGTGTTCATGAAACAGAGCCTGTTTTAGCCACTCACTAACTGCAGGCTCAGAAGCAGTGACCACAGCAGCTCACTGGTTTTGTCCTTGCTGATGTGGCTATCCTCAACTTCCACCCCGTGCGATGTCAGAGCAACGTAGCTCATGCATATGTTGCTGGCACAGATCCTTTTGTATTCTCTTACTCTGGAAGTAGTCTGTGAGTCCTCCTGAGTGCTGACCCTACTTTTGTTTTTCCTACCTAACACCTACCTACCTTTAGGCCTTAGACCTGGAAATCCCTGAACACAGTCAGGCACAGCATTGGCCAGGGCTGGGGCAGGGCATACTCTTTCCTAGACTACCACAGCAGATGTGTAAGCTTTCCTTTGGATACATTAAGCTCTGTCTGCCTTGTATATACTGTGGCTCTGCCTTCACCAAGGGAAGGATGAATTCTTGGTGCTCTGTTCCAAGTGATAATTGCTTGGAGGCATAAACCCGATAAAGCAAATTATAACCTTAGAGCATGGATTTTCCTGGCCTCCCTATCTTGACCTTCTGACATACAAAGTGACAGATGACTTTAGTTTTGCTTGGACTTTACCCCACTATCTAACCCAGGAATGGGTTTTACTGCATAGGCCTGTGACCCATGGTACTGTAAAGGGTGTATTTGTCTATGGGCAAGGTACCTGTCTGAAACACTGCACCTCCATCCATGGCTGTGTCTTTTCTGTGACAGTGTGACCTTTGAACCAAACACAGTGCTCTCAAACCCCAGGTATGACAGAGATTAGCCACAGTCACACTCTTCTCCCCAGGTCCACCCCTGCCTCTCCAGTGAGAGTTGTGCTCTTGCACCTACACCCTCTGATTCCTTCAGAACAAAGCACTTGTTCCTCTGATTTTGCCCTGTTACACGCCTCACAGGTCTGGGTGTCCATGTGTTTGCTTGGATCAGGAGGGTTCTGGGTCTTACTGGCCATCATGTTCTCCTTAGTTCTGGCACTGATGGGTACATCATTCCAAGTGACAGTGGTGCACACAGGCAAGTCCCAAAACACTGTTACATTGACAGCAAGGCCTCTGCAGACTCAGCACATAAAATGGGTCACTGCTGTGGTTATTTCAGTTACACAACTCCAGTGTGCCTGCCTTTCTTTTTACTTGCTCTTGAAGTCACTTGAATGTAAACAAGCAAAACTAAGACAAGTGGTAATAAAATCAGGATGAGAAATAGAGAGGGGAAATGAAAGTGTACAACAGTACAGGTCTGGAGACTAGCATCCTCAGAGCTCCAGCTATCTGCTTCCCCAAAGCTCTGATCCTGGAGCTGCTGCAGAAATAAAGACCCATTGAGAAGTCTAGCTCCAAATTAGCATTTGAATTCCGTTGTAGTCTGTTGTCAGATGGGCAGGAGGTGGGTGCTAGTCTCAGTCTCTCAGTACTGATACGCAAAGTTGGCTTTAAAAGGCCCTTATTTTTCTAAGGGAAAGAAATGCATTGCTCAAACTATGAACACTGTGTTTCCCTTTTTCTCTTTTCTTATTTCCCTCTTCCTTTCCCCTGTGTTTCACCCCCTTCCCCGGATCGAGCTGAGCTGTAGATAACACATTTGGCTATTGTTAGCCCAGCCTGACCTACTTCTTTCCCTCCTCTTGGCCTCGTGTTATGGATGCTGGTGCTATGGAAACCTGGGTGACATGCCAGGGCCACAAAGCCAGGGTCACCAGCTGCACCCTCCTCTCCCAGCCCCAAGGCCTTTCCCCTCCCAAACACATCCCTAAAGAAAGTTAGCAGTGCTGTTTCCTAGGTAAATTCAAGGGTACGCTCTGTCCACCCCACCAAGCCATGCTGCAGCGGGACAGGGATGCTTTCCTTTGAACTTGGGTACATGGGTGCACTTTTTTTTTTCCCAGGGCACAGCATTTTGGTGCTGGGAGCCATGTGTAATCCCACAGTTGTCTGTGCACCAGACCTGTCTGTGCACACATCCTGCAGGAGTCATCACATGACAGGTAGGAAAGTGCACATGGGCACCCTTGAAGTTTTCCAACATAAAAATTAGCTACAAACTTCTGCAACGTGGTACAAAAGCCTCATGGGAACCTGGCTAGGTTCCGGTAGACACAGAAATGCGAATGCCTCCCCCTGTGGGTGATCCCTGCAGTGGATGCAGTTGTTCTGTTAGTGGGACAGAGCTGTGCAGTTTCATTGTCACTCATTTGCTTGAGCGGGGCCAACCCCGTCAAGAGATGAAGACTTGTTTACCAGTTTAGCCTCCGTGTTTCTTGTGATAAAAAAATCCTCGCTGCTTCTGCAGGTTTGCTTTGCTCCCTGCTGGCCTCCTGCCAGTCTGGCAGGGAGGCTGTGGCATTATCAGAGTGAATTTGATCGTAAATATCTCACACCAAACCTTTTCCTTCCCGTTGCTGACACTGAACTGGCAGCTGTAAAGGGAGAAAACAGGAAGGAGCTCGGGAGACCATAATGCGGCTTTCAGCAGGGTTTGTGTCTACGGTAAGCCATCTCCAGGAGATTTCTGCGACGCTCCAGGACTCCCCCACCCCAATAACCTTCTTACCAGAGCCTGGCCCAGCACAGAAACTAGAAGCAATGAGGTTTGTGCACGAGCGCCCATGGCTCCGCCTGAAGGCAGCCTGTGAGCCTGCTGCCCTGGACATGCCTTGGGGTGGAGCCAGCCACGTCCTGGGCACCTCCTGGGGAGCAGGAAGCGACGCCTATGCCACAGCTCCGGGCTGCCGGCGCCCCTCGGACACACGACGGCCCCGCCCCGGTCCCCCCAAGCCCCTCCCTCTCCTCCCCTGGTCCCTCCCCGGTCCTCTCCCAGTCTCTCCCCTGCTCCCTCCCGATCCTCCCCGGTCTCCCCCCGTCCGTCCTCCCCTGGTGCCCCCCTCGGTCTTCTCCCGGTCCCCTCTCCGCCCTGCCCATTCCCTCCTGGTCCCCCCCGGTCCCTGTCCGGTCCCCCTGCCCCGTCCCTTCTCGAACCTCCTCCCCAGTCCCCCAGGGCCCCAGCCGTGTCTCAGCAGCGCCCCCTCCTGAGCCCGCGAAAGAAAGCGGCTCGGAACAGGCAGGGCTCGGGGGCAGCTCAGCACCATCGAGGAACCTTAGCCTCTCCCAGCGGTGGGAACGGAGGTTCTGCCACCTGCCGTGCAGCAGTACCAGTGGGTTGGACTGCCGTGAGACTGGAGCCCGCTGGAACTCTGCACACCAGCTGAGTGGTGGACCCGGAACCCCGGAAGCTTGGGATGTGCCAGGCACACCCTGTCCCACCCAGCACGCATCCTGCCAATCCAAAACTGGCTCCTCAGCATCTCCGCAGCAGATGCAAGCGGCCAGAGTGGTCTCATGCCAGTGCAACTTGCTGCGCTACAGCAGCAAGCCTGAAATCATTGACTGTGTCGCTGAATCGTAGCCCAGTGCAAAGTTTTCCTTTATTGTAGAATCATAGAATGGTTGGAAGGCACCTTTAGGGGTCATCTAGTCCAACATCCTGCAGTCAGCTCCAGTTACGAAGCAGCAGAGTAATGACAGCATCCCTGGGTAGAGAGGGGTACCTTTCCTTCTGCTAAAGGCACCTGAACCAACCCATCTGGCAGTTGTCTTAAGGGGCTGATATGCTGGCTAGTTTTCCTGTGGCAGCACTAGCAATGATGGGTAGCTGAGGCCAGAGCCTGGTTGTGCTGCTCCAGCACTTTTAATGGTGCTCTGTGCATCCAAGGGGAGAAGCTGGCTTCCCACAGCCTCCCTGCTCAATCATTAACTTCTCTCCTCTGAGTCATTCTGCAGTGCTGTCACACACAGGGACAAGACAAGCAGGGCTGAGGTGGGTAGAGGCTCCAGGCCAACACAGTGGGGTTAAAAAAATGGTTGCAGGGTAGAAGATGGAAGTTGTCTCTGCAGAACCAGTGAGCATACCCTTGGACTAATCGAGGACAGCATGGTTTTGGTACAGAGCCAGGACCTGCACTGGCAGCTGGGACTGGTCCTTCTGTATTAACCTTGTGGGAGGTAATGGGCGAGGGCTGAGAATTAACTCCAGGAGATGATGGGATGTGTTATTGTAAAGCGTATGTAAAAACTCACTGGGGGCAGGGACATGTCTATTCCTCCCTGGCCTTGCTAAGGCACAGCCATGGTTAACCAAGGCTCAGCTGCTAGAAAAAAAGAAAATTATTTTGTGGTTGTTCATCTTACAGTGACACCCAGGGGTTCCTGTGAGGGTGGGGCCCTGCTGCGCTGAAAACTTTGCAGAAGCGAGTGCTGTACAGTTATTTTTGTTTGGATTGAAGCCTCTCCCTGCAGTGTTTGCCAACTTCAGCAGGGCGGCACGACTTCAAGGCAGGAGAACCTGAAAGGGAAACTGACTAGAGACTTTGCTGGATAAACCAATTTAAAATGCAGGGAAGGAAATGAAGGAGTGTGAAAATTTAATCACTCTTGAAAAAAAAAACCCCTACCTTTTGTTCCTACAGTCAGGATATGCCTATTGCTGGGAATGGGAGGGGAGGATAGCAGGCTTTAAGAGGTAGTTAACCTGGCAGCACTTTATGCAGTTATTTTGGCTCTCTGGGAGTGATGATGGCATGGAGCACCGCTGATGTTTTCCAAACTGTGTCCCTGAAATGAATGGACCGATGGCCAAAAGCATCAGCATTGTGAATGTTGGGCTCCGGTGGAAATCCAGCCCTTCCTGCTGCCGCAGAACCAAGATCAGAGGTGCACCAGGCAAACCACCCAGTGGGGACCACTTTTGGTGCTAAGCCGTCTTAGCTCCCAGTCCAGGAGCTCAGCGATTCTAAAAATCAGCTTCTCCCTACTCAGAGCTCTCCTTCCATGGGATACAGGGTTGCAGGATGAGCTGCACTGCATGGCAGGGAAACCGAGTCAGCTGCTTCGTGCTCAGACACTCAGGGGTTTGTTCTATGCTAGCTACAGACCCACAAGGAGACACCCAGCACAGCAAGCTCAGTGCCTTTTTTTATTTGTGCACGTGCTCAGCAGTGTTCAAAGTTACCCATGAAGTAGTGGTTATGGTTTGCACAGTCTGATTTACACTACTGCCCACGGGCAGTGGCTAATAACCATTACAAGGGCACCAAAAGACTTTCCCACGTGGTGGTGGCTGCTCCTGTTTATCTATTGCTGCTTTTGTTATGCCACAGCCCACATCTGGTTTCAAACAAATGCTTTTCTTGGGTGTGGGCCTTGGAAAACGGGCATGGTTGGGTGCCTTGGCTGAAGGCAGAGCTGCTGGAGGAACACATGGTGATTCCCTGTGGCAGCTCACTGGGAAGCTCAGGCTGGGATGAGTTTGCTTTTATGTATCTGCTTTTCCTAAAATTCTCCTTGTTGTTTCCACATCAGGCATGACGGAGCTGCCAGATATAGATCACTTGGCACACAGGATGCCATGGGGGAAAAACACCTTCTGAAGAGCTCAGCAGTTCATGTCAGTGCTGGGCAGTGGGGAGGGAGGTGTTAAAAACTCCCATTGAGGGTAGATTTGTTGCTTGTGCTGGATTAAGTACAGCCAATCTAACACCTGGGGCAGGAGGGAGCAGGACACAGGTGAGGGGCAGAGGAGCAGGTCACGCTGTGAGGAGCTGGAAGATGTTCAGCCTCATGTAGTGAGACAGAAGGAAATGCAAGATGCCGAGGGCTGACACTGCAAGGAGAATCCAAAGAACTCCACTGCTGAAGTATATCGGGGCGAGCCTGGTGGGAGAGAGGGAGCCTGCTGAGACTCAGCATCGAGCTCTTGACTGGGAACAGTCCCTTCATCCCTGGAGAAGAGGGGTGGGAAGGCAGTTCCCTGCGTGGGGTGCCATGCCCTGCTCCGGTTTTGAGAGAGCACCCATAAGGGCTCAGAGCAGCTCCAGCCTTGCATCGTGTCTGGGTCTCTGGCCCCTGCCGCGTACCTCTGCTTGGCAACGCTGAATCACAAAGGGACCCCGAAGGAGCTAGAGGTAATCCTGAGCTTCCCCCAAAGCAGTTATGCCCCCAAATGCAACCCCTCAGGGGTTACCAGGTGCTCCAGGCTGGCAGAGGTGTTTACCTTCCTGAGGAGGATGTCCTGTATCCCATAAAGTAGCAGTAACGGGCATAGAGATAGAGCAGACCCAAGGCTGCAGCCAGACCTGCAGTTGAGGGAGATCACAGTGACCATCTCCAAAGCCTTCTTAGAGCAACTTTGAGCCAAGCAGGTAACCAAACGTAAAGAGATAGAGGCTTTGTGTCCTCTGGCTCAACCCTTCCATCAGAGACAAAATTACTGCCTAATTTATAGTTTGGAAGGTGAGCAGGACCTGAGGACTGAGCCAGCACTCAGGGGAATAGATCCAGTGACAAACTAATGTGTTATTCTCACCTTGATGGAAGAAGAGTCCAGCCTGCCACAAAAGTGCCAGGAAAATGGGAAAATACTCAGAGGAGTTCACCCTGACAAGAAAGAGGAAGGTCATAAATAAGGGAAAGGAGGAAGATCTTTCTTTTTTGCTTCCCTTAGCAGCTTCCAGTGGCTGGAGGCTGTTTGTTTTTAGAGCTGATGTCTCCATAAAGAGCTTGCCCCATTCCCTGCAGTTTTCATTTCACTTATATTCACAGGAATCAAACAGTGGAAAGAATGGGGTCTCCAAGGCACAAGAAATTAAGTACAAGATGCCCAGATCAGACCATGCACAGAAAGGCTCAACAAACCACCCCCACTGCCCCTACCCAAGTGACACAGCTTGAACCCTGCTGTAAAAGCCCCAGAGCAGCAAGGAAAGTTTGCTCCACCAGGCTGCAGACACATTGAGGATGAAGAGCATCTTAAGCAGACAAAGCCAGAGCAGTTTGGGCTTTGTGCGGGAGAGGGAGAATTTGTCTGTTTATCCTGTCCCCTCAAAAACAAAGTAGTAAAACCAAGGGGTTCTGGATGAGGGTGAGTCTAGGCTGACCAAGAAGGAGAGGAGCGGGCGGCTGAGGGAGTCTTGCTCCTGCAGCTTAGCTACTTTTTTATCAGAGCTCAGCTAAGGAAAAAGTGGAACATTCCTTCCTCTCTGTTTCCCTCCCTGCTGTGGCCCTAGCACAGAACTCATGACAGAGACTCTGGATTGTGGCTATCCTAGTCCTGGCCTCACTGGGATCATTCTGGGAGCTTGTTCTTCCCAGCAAGTGGGCTTCAGAGCAGGAAGAGGCAACACATTCAGAATTACAGCGTTTGTCTCCCCAAGTCACCGTTACAAGTGATGGAGCCCTGCTCTTCTGGGGATGGCTGAACAACAACCTGCTGATGAGAAGTGTTGAATGAATTCCTTGTTGTGCTTTGCTTCCATGTGTGACTTTTGCTTTACCTATCAACCTGTCTTTATCTCAACCCAGAAGTTTTCTCACTTTTACTTTTCTGATTCTCTCCTCCATCCCACTGTAGGGGAGTGAGTGAGTGGCTGTGGGAGGCTGAGTTGCCAGCTGGAGTTGAACCACCACAAGTTTCTATCAGCAGTGGTTGGTTTCTTTAGGACTCATGAGCCAACACAGTCTCAATGCTGCCTCTTAAACCCATTAACTTAACCCCGAGGGAGTCCTCAGAAAAGAATGGCAAAGCAGGGGAGGGTCAGTGCCCTTAGACAGGAGATCTGGAAAGCATCTTGTCAAAGGACATTCTTACTGTGCTCGAAAGATCCTCTCAAATTCAGGTGGGCCTGAGATCTTTGGAGGAGAAATGCCAAACACCCTCCTAGCATAGATCACCTGGAGGAAGAAGTAGGCTGCAGCAAAAGAGAGAAAAGTGGTAGTAGTCAGTGCTCTGGCTGGGCATGGTGGGGCTAGCAGACTGCCAGAGGTAAGGGCAACATGTCTATAATCTTCTCCTAACCTTGCACCCCGACATAGCAGAGACAGCTGGATGAAAATCACAGATTAAATTTCAGACAAGGAAAAGGAATGACTCAGAGCAACAGCGAAGTGAGAAGCACACAGCTGCATCCCACCAGCAGGCGTCTGCTTTCTCCCTTGCGTAATTAACAGATCGTCTGTTATCTATAGAAACTGTTACAAGGTTGAGATGCACTTTGTTGCTGCCAATTTTAAGGTTTTTTCAATTTTTTTTTCCCCTTCTAAATCCTGATAGCTGAGCAGGGAGGGAAGTGATGCCACAGGTAAGCCACTTAGACACTGAGTTAAATTGTCATGCAATGTGGAACCACAGCTGGGAGATGTTCTGTGCCACCCACTGAAGTCCCTTCCACCTTTCTGCACGGCAGTGCTCTTTGTGTGCTAACATCTATACAGCTAACCTCAGGGACTGCTGTAAACCCACTTTCCAAAGAAAGTAATTCTACTCTACCAAGAAATTCTGAACTGAGGAGGTAGGCTTCCCAGGCACTCATTTTGTTGAATACTTTTCAATACCCAGACAAGATACCAGTCCACTGAAAAAGCAGGGAAGTGCCAGTGCAACAGCAGAAATGAGATACAGAGTTGAAAGGAAATCAGTAGAGGTGCAGTAAAGTGATGATGGTATTTGAACATGTGCATGCCATGGTCCTTACCTTGCTCCAGGACTCCCAGGACTGTCACAACAGCCAGCAGATGAATCTGATCCAACATGTTGGCTCTTCTGGACCCTTGGAAAGCTGAATTCCTGATCAGAAGTGCCTTTGGCCAGGTTTAGTCTTTGCTGGTGCAGCAGTTGGTGGTAGCTGGCAGCATAGATTTGCTCTAGTTGAACAGGGAAGATTTGTGTGTGCTGCTTAAAACCCAGGAGAAGTCTGCTTGTCCATTACTGTGTGCACCATGGAAATGTAAGTCACAGAGACAGGTCTAATAGAATATTTCCGTTCTCCCCCTCCCTTTTCCAGGAATGAGTTAAGAGGAAGTGGGAAACTTGCCTCTCTCACGTATGAGCACAGCTATTGTGAGAGATAAGAGATGATAACTGAGAGCTGAAGGGAGAAACAAATCTCAATAGCCCAGCATTTCCCCCCTGGGGCATCTGGTTTAAAACTGCTCCTAAAGGAGGCCAAGGCAAGATGTTCTTGTTGATGTTTCATGAGAAACCACAGCTTTGCTTGAGCTTCTCTGCACCACTTCAGCATCAGGACAGGCAGAGCTTCGTGGTAGGTATCACTGCGTGCATGGACTATGGAAAGTGCACGCTGGGCATGGAGCATGACTTCTAGCCACAACACTGAGACAGCATCAGATAGAGCCCCCAAGTGAGAAACCCACTGCAACAGTAAGACAGGACATGATAAAGTATAAAATGTACAGATGCGTCCTGTAGACCCAGGAATGCCAGGCACTGTGAGGGTTTCAGAACCAGCCCTTGTACTGGAAAAGCTGGGAGCCATGCATTTAAGGCTTCTGATCAATCCTCAGCCAAATGAACTCTCACCGTGAACACCAGAGAGTTGTGCGAGTAAAAACCTGCAGAATTCATCAGGAATGTTTTCACATGTCAGGAGAGATCCACTCAGCTAATTCCTATCTAGGAGCACAAAGCTGGCAAGGCTGTGAGCTAATGAGACTCTTGGCTTTGTTTCCTTCCTCTCCCTTCATTGGAAGAATTTTCCCTTCAGACTAGGGACAAAGGAAAGCAGGTTAATACAAAGTGATCATTAAATGTCACTGTTATAGAAAATAAGAACAGATGAAAGCAATTTACAGAAATTACATTGTATGCCTGATGTCCTTGATAGACTTTCTAAGAAGCAATAAGCTGTTTCCAGTTTTCTGCCTCTCTAAAAGGGATAAAGGCACCCAATGGGACTATAACAAAGTCCCAGCTTAGTATTTTTCCAAATATCAAACACAGACAACACTGTTTCTTAAGCACCAGCTCTAAGATTAATACTTTCATCTCAGAATTGATCCTTTTTCATTCCAGTGACTGTTTAAAAATATGAGGAACATTGTGTTTTGTGTTCTCCCATTCAGCTGTCAAAAAAATGAAAGACTTTCCTGTGTCAGCTCAAAAAGGACAGAGGTCTCACAGTGCTTAATGAGGTTTGATTTCCCTCTGCTCTTGTCTGATTACAGCCCTCTAGCAAAGAAAATATAAAGCAAAACAACTCAACAAAAAAAGACCTGAGCTTACACCTCCATCAGATGACAGTGCAGCATGACCTCCACCAGAAGTGTTAACTATATGTGAGGAAACCTGGGCCAGGAGGAGCTGTAAATGCTGCTGTAGAGCACTCTTGCTCCCTATCTTCATTAGATGCAAAATACTTCCAGTATCATCTAGTGTAGTTTAAATATACTAAAGGCTAGTAGAAACATGAATGAATAAACAAGCACAGATGTCTCTCCCCTCCTCTTCCCTCCCACATAAGCATAATTTTTCAAGCTGACCTTGGACAATGTTTTTCTTGTCCCTGTTTGTCACTATTGGAACTCACCTTATTTTCATGGTGTTTGTAAGGAGCAGACAGAAGTACTCTCCTCCCAGCAGCAAATGCCCTTTGATGACAGGACTGTCACCAGTGGGCAGCCTCAGCATCCTGCCTAGCACAGTGGCCACCAGCATCCCGGTGTAGGTGATACCACGGCAGGCTCCAGCTGGCAGGCATGGTCCTTTCCTGCTCCAGCCTCTGCCACCTTCCTGCTGTTTGCATCTGGCCTAAGGACTATGCAACCACTCAAATCACATCATAAATCTGACAGAAAACTCTTTGGGCTGCAAGCAAAGGGAGATCTTCTTACTGGTGGCTGGGTGAGACCAACTTCTGCATGGCCACCCTGAGCTGCATGGGAGGAGAGGAGCAGGAAGGGCATGTGGGGTGAAGAGAGAGGTACAAGCTGTCACTGCTGTCATCATCTGCCTGCAATGACACTGTAATAACCATACTGCAAAACCTCAGCCTCTGAGGCTGACACGGCCTAATTTCCTCCTAAGCAGAGACTTTTGTGGTCCCAGGCTCACCTTGGGATGGATTTGCTGAGCTGGAGCTAACAGAATGCTGTTCCCCTCTCCTGCTCCTGAGCATATACTCTGCTCTCCAGGTTACACCGTGTGAACATGGTCCTGCATCACAGCTGTGGCTGGACCTGGCAAGGTCCAACTCCTCCTACCTCCCACCGAGTCACCACTAGAGGCATTTCTCTGTGCCCTGGGTTGGTTCTGCCACCTCTTCTTGCAGCCATTAATCCTTTCTGCCTGTTAATTACCACCGTGGGGCTGCACTGTGAGCTGGACTCCAACACCAAACAGGATTAAAGATAATCTTGGGAAGAAAACTAAGCAATACAAAAGGCTTGGAGGAGTTTTAAGCAGCTGCAGTGTTTGCAGGATCTACAAACTCCCAAGGAGCAGCAGGGCAAGAAGAAGCCAGCAGCAGAGTCCATATTACAGGCAGTAACATCCCCTTAGAAATGTATTTCATGAGATTACAGTGGGCCAAGAGCTCTCTGTTGGTGGAAGAGGAAACATTTTGCAGCTAAGCAACTTACCCTTCAGCTGTGAAGCACGGAGGCAGCTTGTCCTTCCAACCCTGTAGCAAAAATACAGAAGAATTTTCTAACATAGTTGGTGTTTGTTCTTCCTTTCCCTTTGGATTCTTTTACAGTCATTGAGCACATCCAAACCCGTGACTGTGGGTGAGAACAGTTAGTGCCTTTCTAACAGCCACATGGGAAGAAAGAAAGGGGTTTTCATTCAAAAGAATTTAAAGGCAGACAGAGAAAAAAAGAGGTTTTCTAGTTCAAGAGAGCAAAAGAACTTAGAGCTGAGCTCAGTCTGTTCAACTAAGAGCCCCCTCAGGCTGGGATGCTGGGGCTGGTGACACACCTTCCCAACCTCCCATGCCTGTGAAGACTTGTGTTAACTCAGACCATGTGTTTAGATTTTCCTGGAACTCTTGGATTTTGCAGCTGTAAGAAGGACTGTCTAAAACCATGGTAAGAACAGCCAGTTATCTGATTCTTTGTCTCTTATGAACACACAGTTGCCACATGTGGAGATTCCTAGGAACTGTGGACAGCTGCTGGCAAATTCTTCTCTGTGGTTCTCACCAGGGCTCCCAGCAAGGCACAAGCTCTCTCAGATACCCTGAGCATTTTGAAATGCTTTCTGGGTTCTCCATTTTGCCATAACCATACAAAACTTTTCATGGCAAGAATTACCATGTCTTCCCAAAATGTGTATCTATGCAGATGCTCCTTCTCTCAGAAAGTAAAATAGCAGGTGGTTGATTTTGCCAGCAACATCCAGGCTGACACTATTAGAAGGATCCCTTGGAGTACAAACTCAGTATACATTAGAAATGTGCATTAGCCTGTTCATCCAGATGGATTTCAGATAGATATTCCTGAGATTTCCAAGCCTGCAGCATTTCAAAGAGGTAATGTAAATGTTCTCATACCATAGAATTATAGAACCCTAGAAGGGTTTGGGATGGAAGGGACCTTAAAGACCATCTAGTTCCACCCTTCCTGCCACGTGCAGGGTCACCTGCCACTAGACCAAGTTGCTTGAAGCCCCATTCAACCTGGCCTTGAACGCTTGTAGGGATGGGCCATCCACAACCTCTCCAGGCAACCTGTTCTGGTGCCTCACCACCATTGTAGTGAAGAACTTCTTCCTTATATCTAATCTAAATCTACCTTCTTTCAGTTTAAAACCATTACTCCTCACCCTATCACAACATGCTCTTGTAAAAAGCCCCTCCTCATCTTTCCTTTAGGTCCCCTTCAAGCAGTGGAAGGCTGCTATAAGGTGTCCCCAGAGACTTCTCCAGACTGAACAACCTCAGCCTGTCTTGACAGGAGTTGTGCTTCAGACTTCTGATCATCTTTATGACTCTCCTCTGGATCCACTCCAAAATTTCTAAGGGCCAAACCAATCTTCTCTGGGCTGCTTTCACCCTCTGCTTGAATGCCACTGCCTGGAGCAGGACCATAGCCAAGCACTCCTACTGACAGTGCTCATCTCAGTGAAGGTTAAGAGCTTAACTTCAAAGACAAACCAGAGAAAAAATTCAAAGCTCTTTTTTAAAAAGCAAGATGGAAAGCTGAGGCTTTGGGAAACTGCATAAATGAGCATGGACCACATGTGCATAAAGAGTGTAGATTATATACAGTTAGTTAGGAATAGTTTGGAGAATTTTTTTCTAAAGCTTTCTGCTAAAGGAGTTTGGTGAGCTTTATCTGTATGCATATTAGCTCTAACTAGAGGGCACATCAGTATAAAAGCAATGCCAAAATCCTCCCTTTAACCCATCATCAAAAGGCACTGATAGATGCAAATGAATACTATCCCTTCTTCTCTGCTCTACATCTAGTCAAAATATTAAAATGGGCAAATTAAACCCCTCTCTTGTCCTGCCTTGTCTTCTGTTATTGTCAGATGAGGAAACTCCTTTCCATATGTTTGGCCAATTTTCCTCCTGCCCTTTCAGCAGAATGCCAGGAACAGCAAATAAACAAACCAGAACATTGCCAGAAAGGCAAGTGCACTGCTGGCTAGAGGGAAGAGTAATGGAATTCTGGAGTGATAAGTGCATATGGCAGGGAGGAGGAGGAGGATTTCCTTTTGCAGAGAGACAAACAAGACTTTCAAACATCTTTGGCAGCTCTTATGTTAACACACAGGATTATCCTATAATAGTGTGGTGAAGAAGAATTGCAAAGCTACAGGGCACATCAAAATACATCAAAGGCTGAAGGATGGTCATGGAGTGCAGCTTCCCTTTTCCTAAATTACAGGGGTGAAAAAATAGAGCTATTTAGCTTTTCTATCTTGTTTGGATCAGAAAGGCAGATTCTAGCCAGCCCCACCCAGTTAAGGGACAGAGCTGGGCATGATCAGAGAGGGACTGAGAGGGGACAGCTCTAAGGAGACGTTTTCTAGTGGGGGAGGTTGGCATTCCTGGTAGGTGTCCTGTGAAGGAGAGACCCTTGGATTGCCAGGCACAGGGGGAGAGTGGAGGGAATTTACTTGAACTGGAGGTGTGTTGCTGTGTAGAGTTGTATCTGCAGGGATGGGGCAGTCAGGAAGACAATGGTCCCTTTGTTGTTACAGTGACTTTTTGCAGCAAAGTCCTCTCCCATGAGGGGTTAGAGGAAAAGAGTGTGGTCTGGGTGAAGATCTGTGGGAGACAGAGTGTGATGTGGACAGAGGTGCAGGGTGGGCTGCCTGTGCTCAAGGACAGCTCTGTAAGTGGGGACCACTCACTGGGAAGACATCTGAGCTGTAAAAAACCTCTGTGGAGGCTCTCTGGTGTGCTTGGGAGCTGCATTTAACCTCAAGCCCCCCCCTTGGTTTTTGCTATGGCCACCTGCATCCAGCCATTTGCCTCAACCATGAGCTTAGCTTCCTCAGATGTCATTCATTGCAAGGGGCTGATGTGGCCATCTCTGGGTTGTGTCTCTCCTAGTTACTCTCATCAGAGATGTTCTGCTCTCCTTGCTTGGTCTGTGCCTGGTGGAACTCCCATTCTGCTGAGCATCCTGCCCCATGTCACCTCCTCCATCATGTCAAGCTGTGGCTGAGCCAGATAAACATGGAGGGTGAGACCACAGTCTCCAGCCATTGGCAGGAGACAAGGGACAAGGCCCACAGAAGAGTTAATGTGAGGACAGAAGGTGCTGTGGGCAGAGCAGTCACACATGTTAGGAGACAGATAGACTTCTCTGTAAAGCTCCTCTGACGTCAGCAGTATTAAAAGGTTTTGAAATACATCTTTGGAAGGAACCAAAGGCAGATGCTGCAGATGATAGCAGGTCATCATTTGGACTTATGTTCTTTCAACTTTTTCAGTCTGGCACCCTCAGAAGATGCCCTGACTGATGTGCCTGAGAGGATGGGGCAGCCAGGCAGGGAATGGAGCCTGGCTGCAGGGTGGGATGCTGCCAGTGAGGGGTACACACCATGCTGCAGCTGTAAGGCTCCAAGTGCAGTATAAGTAGTGTGGAGAGGCTTCCTGGGTCACATAAACAGCTACACTCAGAGGAACAGAAAGGGCTTTGTCCCTGCTCCCCTCTCCAAAGCAGAAGATAAACAGAGCTGGCCTCCATGACTCCTGCTGGCACAGGACCAGGGAGTCAGCAGCAGCCACAAGTCACGGGGGCAAGGCGTGAGTCAGGGAGTGGATGAATTTCTGGTTAGCAGTTGTTACTCCTTGTAGGTTTTCTGTGTTGGAGCCTGGCTGAGGTCAAGCTGACCCGGATGTACTCAACAATGATGGCAGCTGAAGGGAGAGCAGGGCTGGGGATGATCCCTGGGGAAGTCACTGTGACTCCTCTGACCTCATTTGGAGCCCAGATGCTACGTGAAGGCTGACCCAGCTCTATTGTCCAGCAGCAAGGGCAGATAACTCCCACCCTGGCATCTCAAGTTAAGGTACCAGAAGTGAAAGCTTCTTCTAAACCTTTTCCTTTTCTGCCCCACTCCTGTCTTGCAAAGCTGGGCTGGAGCAATGTCAGAGCTGTCACAGGGACTAGGCACCCAACCCTGGCATCAGACTTCTTCCATCACCTCCCAAGAAACTTCAGCCTCTCCAGCTACAGGGGTGCTGGCCTACAGAGACAAGCAGGTAGATGCTGTGTCATGGAAAGCCAGGAAGACAGACAGTGGTTCTAAGTTAGAAAATGTTACCCTTCCCAGAAGCCTTGAGAAGCAGCTGGTCAAGAACAGGGAGCTTTTGCAAAAGGTGAGAAACTGCCTCTCCACAGACACAGAGCAGTGACCAATCCCATACTGGGACAAAGGAATTGCTTTAAAAGCAGCTGGCTTTATTCTTAGGGTGTGAAATGGTTGCATGATGCAATTGAGTGAAAGAATAGAACAACCAGAAACAGTGCTAAATACCAAACTTGCCTGCACAACCCTTGCTTTTAACCATTTGGAGGCTGAAATGGTAACAGATGTTACTTTGCAGGCTATCTGCCTCCTGAAACCTGGAGGTGGGATGGATGCTCTCTGTAAGTGCTCTGATAAGAAGAGGATTTATTGAGTGACACTGGGCAGTTGTTGAGCTCCTGATTGGAGCTCTACTACCAATACCCTGAAGTTCTGCTTCTAAGACTGGCTGCAGCCAACCAAACAAGCAAAATGCCTTCTGAGCTAATTACCTGTAGCAGGGAAAATGGGTGAGAGAAGTGGGAACCTCCACTTGGAAAAGTCTGTTTGGAGGAGAAGATGGATACTCACCTGCAAGGGCATTTATTGTATGCTAACTTTAAGGATCATTCTCACCTTTTCTAGAAATAAATGCCAGGAGACTGTGCTGCAAGGCAAAATCTTTTCTATTGTGTGATAAGTAGCAGGGTGGATGTCAAGAGACAATGAAGTCCTTACAGAGTTATCCTTAAGTCAGGTTTTTGTGGGAGGCTTTGTTAGGACACTTCTAGTTTCAAGCATTCTTAATTTCTGTCAAAGAAGGAAGTGACTTTGGTACAGGACTTATCAGGGACCAATGTTCAGGTTATTACTAAAACAAACAGAAAAATCTCTGCCTTTAATTTCCAGAGGTTCAATGTTTACAAGAGATTAACTCCATCATCTGCTAGCAGAAACTTTTTTTTACTCCAGTGAAAATGAGTACCAATTCCTCCCAAACTCTTCTCATGATCAACCATTTTGGTATCTAACATTTCTTGTACCAGTGAACTTCTTAACCCTAAATACAGGGCTTCTTAACCAGGTAGATACATATAGATTTTTTTTCCTATGCATACTTTTATTACATATAGATATATAAATACAAATTTTAATAGATATACACACACATGTATATGTATATAATTCTATGAAGAGCTGCAAAGTAGACTCTGGTTTAGTAATCAGCTAAAAAAATCAGTAAAGAATTACAAATAGGTTTCATGATAGATTTAATCTGGGCATTTTTCCTCTTTTTGTTCATAAAGGAAAGAGGATCTCTTTGTTTTTGCTGCCTTGTGAAAAAAGCACTCTCAAAAACCAGCCTCTAACAAAAGTCTCTCAAAGATTACAGAAAGTTCAATCCACTTGTGTCTTGGACAAGGGTTGACCAGCAGGAACAGAAGGAAAGATCCTTGTTACTGAGTTGATGGACAGATTAAAAATGTACCTGTTCACAGGATAAAGTTAGATTCAAATGTCCTACAATAACAAAGGAAGCTACTTTTATGAAGTAAGCCAGTGCCTGATTCTAGTTCCACATACAGACACTTGCAAAAACAACTCTAGTGGGGGAAATAATTAGAATAAATGAAAAGGAATGAACTGGAAATGTAAAACCAAAATAGTGAGCTTGTCTGATAGGCACTGGGTAGTCATAATCCACAGTTCCTACAGAGGCAAACAAGAGGGCAGCTCAGCTGCAATCCTCTTCATCTCAGCAAGGTCAGCATGCCCTGAAAGAAGTCAAGCTCTTACCTAGCCTGATTTCTTGATGGAAAACTAAAGCACCATATTTTTGACTCTGGAATTTGTGTTTGAGAACAGCAACACCCCCTGAGGCACAGCTGATACTTTTATTAGTCTTAATCAGATCTCTGTCTTCATTCCTCCTCATTCTTTCAAGTTTCCATTGAGCTTGGTAGCAGCTTGCCTCTATAAAGTGATCTATTTCTTTCAGCTATAATACTCACACCATGATTAATTCAAGTCTTGGGTGATAAGATCTAACTCTAAACTATTTGACTTGAAAATGAGAGCAAAGGTGGTCATGTTTCCCTTGTGTAACCTTGACACTCTCATGCCAAGCAGACATTTTCTGTGGCTGACTCTGGACTACCTTCATATTCCTATCAGCCCATGTATCAAAGGAAGTCTTTTATCCCCCAACTTCTGTTTGATTTTTTAAGAGCCAGCCAGTTCTTAAATAAATCCCCACCTCCACACTCCCTTGGGTTTCTCCATGAGAAAGCTTCTGCATCTTCTGACTCTAGAGAGAATACTGAAGTGCTTGGTGCATGCAGAGACAGTGCTACTCTTCAACCCATGACTCACCCATTTCCCTGGAAACATGATCAGAAGAGCTATGCTTAGAGGCTTTAAACAATTTGCAGCTTTTCAGCTGGCTTCACAGAAAATGGGTGAATCTAAGCTCAGGACAGTAAAGAACAGCAAGAATATCACACCCTTAAGGCCACACTAATCACTCTCCTTACTCTGAACTGGAAGAGAACCCAGTGGATTCCAGATGATTACTTACATCTTCTGTGGTTGGTACACTCTTGCTAAGCATCTCTTCCTTTCATTCCCCCATAATCAAACAGTGGTGGCAGCAAGACCCAAACTGGGTGGGGAAGCCTAGAGAACAGGCTCTACACCTCCCTTGGTCTGAGTCAGGAGGGGCAGAAATGGTGTTAATACAAGAAGCAATACATTCATCAGGTTCCTCCTCTCCACTTTGTCATACACAAGCAGGTCCAAAGCAGAGCCCTCAGATGCTGAGGAGGGCTGCAGAGCTGTCACTGGCACTTGGTGATGATGTTAACAGCCTTGGCTTCCCATTCAGAAGGTTTTCAGATGTCTACAAAGACAATAGGGACACCACTGGCTGTGTCTCAGGTTCACCCTACACTTGAGGGAGCTCCTGGGAGAAGTTGACTCAGGTACAAAATAAACATAGATGTTCTCTTGAAAGAAACCCCCAGTACCTTTCCACGGTGCCTTGCCCATTACCAGGTGGTTTTGGGCAAGGTCTCAGACTGAAAAGAACAAGTGAATTGAAAGGGAGTTTTGCTCTGTAACCATTCATGTGAGGGTTGGAATGTGTTCAGCACAATAATGTTATTTTGGTCTTGTCAGCCAAAGCAATGCAAGAAAACTCAGGATATTCCCACAGAAAACTCTGGCAGAACAGCAGGTTAGACCCGGGCTGGAAGCAGGATCTAGCCATGGTCCTCTTCATCCTGCTGCCACATCCGTCTGGATTTCACTGCTGTCCTTGGTTACAGCACAGCTTCACAGCTGCTCGCTCCCGTGGTGACAAAGTCCTTAGCATACCCTCTGCTCCTGGTGGACTTCAGAGGCCAGGAAGGCACAGAACCACCTCCAGACCTTGCAGCTAATCCTCTCCTAGGAGATGACTGTCACAAATGCAAGCAACAGCAAATCCTATAAATCCTTCACTCCTGGCTTCTTTGCTCCCGGCAACCAGGGATGGAAATCCATTCACTATTTCCAACCAGCTAACTCTGGGCAGTCGAAGCAAGAAAGAGCCTTGAAGGTGCCTGCAATTTTGGGGGATGTTGGCCAAGGGCTGCTAGGAGCAGAGAGCCCTCATGAGGCAGAGAAGTGTTGAAGACGTGTCATCCCCAGAGGCAGAGGCAGACTCTTAGAAACTCAAAGTTTGCTTATTCCCCACTTTCTTTTCTGGCACAGAATGAGCCTTTTTCTGCAAAACAGAGGAGGAATTTCAGAGCGACTCTGCAGGGAGGAGAGGACCAGGAGATGCTAGGAAGAGTGCAAGGCAGGGCCCCAAACCGCACTCTTAGCACAAGTGTTTGGCGCAGGCTTGGGAGGAGAAGCCAGGGTTAGGAGAGAGATTTTAATGCATTTTTGCCACCAGAAGGCAGTGGGGAGCTGCAGATGTGAACAATGGGAGTTAGCAGGACCTTCTCATGAGAAAAACAGCGTAAGGAGCATCTCCCTCCCCTGTGCCTGGTTATAGTCCTCCAGTTCAGTCACCTTTACGTCCGTAGGAAAGTCCAGGAGACTGCAGTTTACAGGGAGTCTTGTTATGGTTTTCCTTGGAAAATAAATGTGCTTCAGCCTTTTCACTGAGTAATACCTGCACTAGACAGGAAAATAAACCCATCAGAAGAGGAAGCTGGAGATGCTCTCCAGGGACTGGGGGGCAGAAGGGATCATGAGGCAGAAAATGCATCAGCAGCGCTTTAGCTGAGAGCCTTGCAGCCTCTGTGGTGCAGCAAGCAATGTCTGTCTGCCTGCAAACAGAGGGATCCAGCCTGGGATGAACATGTTGGAGATCTTCCAGTTGCTCCCTGGGGCAGAACATCTCTGTATCTGCACAGGTCACCTTCCTGCCAGACACAGTTAGGTCAGGGAACACCCTAAGCAGTGGAAGGAAATGCAGACACCACTGTGGTTCAGAGACTTTAAAGCAGTCCTGGCAAGGCAGCTGGGAGGAAGAACCACTGGCCAGGCCAAGGGAAGGTGCAAGGACTGAAGCTGCTGGGTGATCACAGCTTCCGTAGGGACATGGGTGGATTTGTGAGCTTAGTTAGAAGCTGGTGCCAGGAAATAGCTCTTAAGTAATTTCCATTTGTAGGGAAATATTTTCATTTGATGAATGACAAATTTACATTCTAACTGAGAAATGGACATAAATCCTTGGCACACACAGACTTACTCTGTTCCTCCAGTTGCTGAAACTTTTCTGGGGTGAGCACAGGCACAAATCACCCCCAGAATGGACCACCCCCTTGAGCGGGGACTCTCCAGTACTGTTATTTTTGGAGAGGGATCTAAATGTGCAAAGTCACTCTGCCCTACAGCCCCAAAGTATGACTGAGTGGTTATTAGGGACATGGTGAGTGCACTTGAAATTCTTGTTGGGTAGTTGCAGCCAGCGTGGCCACAGAGCAGCTGTGCTGTGATGTTCCCTGTGGGCATGTGCTCTTCTCGTATCACACATGGAGAAGGGGCTGTTTCTAGGCAGAGATTTTCCCTGGGAGGATTGTTTCTCAGAAGCAAGCCCCTTCCTTCACATTACTGACTTACAGAACTCTTCATGGCTATTTAAGAGGTTGCCAAGCTCAGTTTTCTACCTGGGCCATTCACCAGAAGATGATCCTCCATAGCAAGAGCAACCAACTAGGATGTATGTCCCACTTCAGCCATTCTGAATGGCTGAGAGAAGAATATTCCATCACAAATCTACCTGCAGCAGCAATTACACTGGGTGTTAGAGATTTGATTTCACAGGTCATTCAGACATACCTACACCTGTGCTGCTCCTGAAAAGGCTAATCTTGCTGAGATCAAACCATGAGTCTTTTAGCCAATTTGCTTTCAGCCAGGACAGGTTCCCAACTCCAGCCACGGTATAACCATGCGAGCATGAAGGAGGGAGCCACACAGAAGTTGGCATGCTGGTAATAGAAAGATAAATGGGCTCAGGGTAAAACCACATGTGAAATTTAAGTGAAAACAGTACAGGAATGTAAAAAAGTAATCCTCAAAAGCCAGTGTGCAAAGTACTAGCCACACCTCAGCTTCAGTCTTCCTTAAGAGAGTGATGAGGGGGTTTTTTGGTCAACACAAAGAGTCACAAAATGGCTGAAATATTGTGTCCTGCAAATCAGCCTCTTCAGCTTCAGGAGCTGACAGTTGTGAGCAGGAGAGTGGCATATCCAGAGAGGTCACCAAGTTAAGTGTTGCTAATTCCCTGTTTATTGACTTCAGCAAATTGGGATTAGGACAAGCCAGGGAGTCAGTTGGCCTTGTGCTATTTACATGGCACGTCAGGAATGCAGCTGCTGTACCATGGTTTTTGCTTGTTTTTTAAGAAAAGGAGGCAGTGGGGAAGGCAGGCAGCTGCCAAGGGGGACCACTGAGCAGAAGCCAGCTCAGATACCCCCTGGTTGCATTTGGCCCCAGATGAGGCTTATTGTGCAGGGCTGGAGGCATTCGTGTCCCCTGAAGCCGAGGGGCAAATGGAGTGCAGGTAGGGGGCTCCTTGGCAATCCTGTTCATGGGACCTTGCTGTGCCATGGAGCAACCACATGTTGGCATGGGAGAAGAGATTTCCTGCCTTCTTTCCTTCACAGAGTTAGTCCAGACGTTGCCCTGTCCCTCTCTCCCCTGAATAATAAACTCATTTATCTCTTTCCTTCTCCCTGTGATATTTTATATTTTAATGGAATTCCAGTTGCCATTATCATACCCAATCAGTCCACCAAAACTGAAGATGTTTGGAAACTTAACCACTGAGAATGGAAATGATTTTGTTCTTCAAAACAAACAAATAAAAGCTTCCTTGGCAAAACAACTGCTTCAAAACAAATAAGCCCTGAGCTAGGCAGGTCCTCAGATGGCACTTGCAAGGCAGTATCGAACCACAGTGGGGGTTGGGTGTTGCTGTACAGACAGTGGTCATAGAGGAGTTTGCACAGAGCCATGAGCAGCTGGGGGAGAGCAGCTATTGTCAGTCACTATCAGTCCAAGCTGATCTGAAATGTGTGAGCTAAAGCGGAAAGACTTTCTGTTTCAGCACAGCATTCTCTCTTGGCCTCACTGCTAATAGCACTCACAGCCCCTCTCTGTGCCCTGGCTCTCAGTGGCTATTGCTGGCAGGCTTTAGCTGGGTGAGGGAGGCTGGTTTGCATCTGAAGGGTAATCTGTATTTCCCTAGTGAAGGAATAACAGCACAACCCTCAGTGCATCTGATGTCCAACTCCTGTTGCATGTGTTGCAGACACACACAAATAAAAATGCTTCAAGTGTGAGACCCTCAGGAAGGACACAATTCTAGGAACATTTGAAGGCCACTTTCAAGCAAATCTATGTCTGGTTTGTGAAAGAACTTGTGGAAAGGGGCACAGTGAGACCCAAATGGTGCCTAGCAAACTGGCTCAATGTCTAAAGGAGCCATCAAAGCTGTCTACAACCCACAGAAACCATTAGGATTTCTCTAGCTTATGTACAGACCAAACTTGCAACTATTGTCTTGTCTTGGGTAACTCTGAGCTTCTGGGTCCCAGAAGTATTCTATAAAGTTCCCATTCCCAAGGGCACTTCCTAGCTTGTGTGAATGATATCAGGTGGATGGGTTATTGTCTTCCACCTCAGTACTGTGTCTCCCCACCCCTGTCTATCTACTAGTGCTCTGCTTCTGGTTCTCTGTTGGTCTTTCCTTTTTCTATTTAATCTGCCTTCTCTTATCACAATTTAGTTGTAACAATTCTTACATTCATGTTTATCAGCTTTGAAAACAGCAGGACTTTGTTATTTCCTTTAGACACTTAGCCCCCTCACCCCATTTTGACAATATCAGTGTATCTTTTCCTATCCATTTCTCTGGTGTGCTTTCCAGAGATGTCATTATAAAGCAATATGTTTTCCATGGAATGCATACTAGGGCACATAGACATTGCCCCATACAGAGATGTGAGCTTGTCTTCCCTCCTGCAGTTCAAAGTTTGAAAGAGCAAAAGTCAGAATTCTCCTGCTGGTCAGATGCTTTGACTGCCTGCTATCTGTCAGTGTGGTGTCACTGATGTCCCACCACTCTGACCTGCTTGATTTTCCGCTCACTTCTTGCCAGTTTTCCAGAGGAGAATGAGTCTGTAAAGACCTACCACTAATGCTTGAAATGCAAGGAGAGCTCTAGCCATGTGGCAGTGCCCTGCAGGGATTAAGGAAGGAGGAATTCTTCGGAGATCGAGGTTAGAGGGAATTAAGAATGGAAAGTACTGGCTGAAAGTGCAGGACTTTTCTCTGCCCAGTAACAGGGCAAGGGAAGTTCCCCAAAACACAATTATTCAAAGCTGTGGCTCTCTTATAAACTGAGGATTGCCTCTCATCTCTGAGTTCTATGTGGTCAGGCTCTGCCAACTTCATCACACTGCCCATTTTCTGCCTTTCCAAAAGTTAGTGCCAAAGTCAGAGAAGGATACACTCCCCAAACGTTTATCAGTGAAACAAGGCAAACCTCCTGTGGCAAAGCCTAAACACACCTAAATGTTTTTCCTTGACAATGTCATGTCATGGTATCTACAATCCCTCTTTCTTTCATTGCCCCTGCCCTGGCATTCTATAGTTTGGTCTAAAAATATCATCTCCTTGGCTGCCAAAGCAGTTAAATCTCTGTGCATGTTTCCTCTGTTCCTTTTATCCCTCTTTTTTTTTTTTTTTTCTTTTTCCTTTCTGAATTATCTCTCTCTCTTGTGTTGATTTTGTAGTCCTTTCATCTAAGTTCAAACATCTTGAAAATCACAGTGTAGGATAAGCTTTTAGCAGCTTTTATTTTCTTTTAACTTATGCTGTTCTGTTCCCCTCTGTGACAAAGCAGCACAGGCAGGAGTTGGTTTCAGGGCTGCCTGCCTGTGCCATGATTCAGCAGGTTGTAAAAGAAAGGAATGTCTTCTTTTTTTGGGAACGGGTGGGAGAGCAAGGAGAAGCATGTGTGACAGGCACGTGTGTGTGTATTTGACTTCCTCGTGCTTGTGTGGTCGCAGCAGCAGTACTGTGCTGTTCTGCAAGTTAGGCTGGAGTTAATAACCTGTTTCAAAAGAGGGGCTTGAAAGATATTGGGTGGGAAAATGGATTTTGCCTAGAAAGAGGAGGGAGCCTGCTAAATTATACTGCCTTGTTACCCTTTAAAGTATTCCTCTGTGGTGTTTTTAGTTCTTTATTTAAAGCAGTTGGTATCTCCTATGCTGCCTGTCTGTCTGCATCTTCTGTTCAGTCTCTGGGTGTAGCTCAGTCAACAGAGAGGTTTAGGAATCAGCTTGGTGGCTTTCTAGAAAAATGTGAGCATTTGATTCCAAACTTCAGTGTAAACAGGGATTTGCTGATTTCATTTATGCTGAGCCTTATTTCTGAATGCTGGGGCCCTGCTTGCATTGTCCTAATGTGGTGGAATTTTCTCTGTGGGGAGACTTATGTTGCTGACTCATTGCATCAACTCAAAACAGATTTATGTTTACAAAAAAAACCCTCTTCTTTCTTCATTCTTCCTGCCCTTCCTGGCAACACTGCATATGGTATTCCTACGGAATACCTCCTATCTGCTGGAACACACTGCAGCCCACAGATCACACTGGAGCTGGCTTTAAACTGGGTAGTTCAGATACAGCTTTCCATACAATTGTTCTCATCTGGAGCAGCTCAGACACAGCTTAAAGGTGATATTGCTGATACAGTAATGGGAGTCTGCTTTCCTCATTGCAGAGCCTTGCTGTCTGTCATCCCACTCTGCTGTGCCCACACAGCAGGAGAAGGGGACTGCTGAAGTTTAACCTTACTCTGACAGTTACTTATGTCATCCCAAACAAGCCAGCTACCTCCTTTGGCCTCTCCTTCCCACTCAGTGCAGAAGGGACATTTATTTCTCCATTTCTCTGTGTTTCTGTGCTTGTTCAATATATAAATGTTGAGCATTTACAGTGTCTCACCTCTACAGAAATACACTGTTAATTTTGGAAATGCAGCATGGCTTAAAGCTCCTATTACACAATGCCTTTAAATAAGCTGCTGCCTGAGCAGCACTGTCTTGATCCACGTACTGGAACGTGTCAGTTTTCACAGTTGTCTTCAACCTCTTAGCTTGTAATGAAACAAAAAATACCAGGTCCATTGATTTTTCTCAATAGGTAGGAAAACTTGAAATCCCTTTCTAAAGAGCTAAGGAGTAAGAACACAGATGTACAGGTGACTTTGCTACTTATTATCACGATGCTTAGATACAGGGACAGGCCGCAGCCTCCCCGGAGATACCTCCCGGGAGAACTCTCCCGTTACCTCCAGCTGCAAAGGCAGACCCAGGGCTCCTGAGCGGCGCGGGGTGAAGCAAGCCCGGCCACTGGGCTCTCGCCTCTTAAGGGCCTCCGGCAGCAACGGGACAGGGACTTTCCTTAGGCCTCTCCCGCCACCAGGCCGCCTGGGACGACGCCGCCGCCCCGGCTAAAAGCCGTGAGGCAGCAGGAAGAGAAGGCTCGAGGCCTGCGTCGGGCCCCGTCGCCGGGTTACCCGCCGCCCGGCGGCATCGCCCTGTCAGTCACCGCAACGCCCCGGGACAGAGACCCGCGGAGCCCCCGCCCACATTTCAACAGTCTCCCTTCAGCTAGCCAATCACACCACACTTCCTGCAACCTCACCAGCCAATAACAACGCTCCACGAAGGGCAGAGCCGTTGGGGCGTGTTTTGAGGCGGGCGGGCCGCTGAGCGGCGGCAGAATCAGCCAGTCAAAGCGCCGGACTGGCGGCGGAGAGAGTGGGCGGGCACGCTCTCCGCCAATGGAGGAGGAGGAGTGAGGTGGGCCGGAGGTGGGGTTGGCGCGCGGTAGATAGGCGGGTGGTGGCGTTGGGCGCGCGGGCACGTGACGGAGGTGAGGGCCGCAGCAGGGAGGGGAGGCCAGGCCGGGGGCGGCGGACGGGGCTTGCGGCGCTGCAGGGGGTGAGTGTGCTTAACGCTTTCAACCGGGGCAGCTCCGCGACCGTTGGGTGGGGGAGTGGGCCCGCTCGCGAGGCATGCTGGGGAGATTGGCGGGGCGAGGCGGCAGGGGTAGCCCCCGGGAGCTGGGCCTGCAGGGGGGCGCGTAAGGGGCAGGGCCCTACTAGATGCTTCTGGACCTTGGGTGTGGTGGGCGGTGAAGGGCCTCTGCGTGCGCCGTGGGGCGGGAAGGGCGGTGGATATCCCGGGGTCAGGGAGAGGTGGGGACTCTCGGGAACAGGGGCGAGAGGGGTGGCAGTGCGTGGGGAGGCCCTGCGGCTGAGGGCGGGCACGGGGCTGCCGCAGGCGCTGCTGTCGCCCGCTCAGACCCCGTAGGCCTCTGAGGGGCCTGGCGGGGAGCGACGGGTCTTCTGGTAAGTTCTGAGACCTCTGGGCTGAGGAGCGGCTTGAGGCAGGGCCATGGCTGGAGCTGGGCCGATGGGGCGCTGGGTTGTGTCGTATCCCACCTTCCCCCGCCCGACATGGTGGGACGGGGAATAGCTTCTGAGAGGGAGGGAGGCAGGGGTGGGAGGTGGATGTGGGTTGACGTGTGGTTTGGGTTTTATCTGGCTTCTTATTCTAATGTCGGCCTTCAACGTGTGGAAATAGTCATGAGCCACCTAAAAATGCTCAATGAGTAGGAAGCAGAGTAGAGCTAATAGAGGAGGTGGATACAGAGCATAGTGTGTGGCTTGGCTTGAGTTGTTCGAGGGTAGGTAGAAGTCTCTGGAAGGGGGGAGTTGAGGCCACAGAACTGGAGGCCTAACAGGTGAGGAAGATGTGGTAATCTAACAGGGAGGGAGACCAAAGGTGAAATACAGACATGGAGACTGCAGCAGCAAAATCTGAAGAGTTTTGGAGACTTATACCACATGCTTTGGTATTTACCACCCAAATATCTCATACGTTGGGCATCCTCAAAATAACGACATCTCAGTTCTCATTTTTGGATGAGGATCGTATTGTGCCTTTAAGACAGAAACTCCCATACCTTTGAATTAGAGCTTGCACTGCTTGCTGCTTTCTTGTCTGCAGTGATCCTAAAAAGTGGACTTTCACATGCAGTTTTGTGGTTAAGAACTTTCTAGGCTGTAGAAGGAGAAATGCTGAAGATGATTTGGTTGTGAAGGGAACCAGAAATATATTAATAGTAGTAGTAGTAATGGTAAAGGTCCAGACTTTATTATTAGTGTTAACATAATTAATGCTGCAGTGCTTCTGCAGAGCATCATGGAAAACTTTCTGGAACTTTATTTTAGAATATGTTAGATGTCTGAAAAGTCTCTAGGGATGCAGTGTATTTCTAAATGCAGTGTGTTTGCCTAACACTGTCAAATAAGTATAGCCAGCACCTAGGTTTTACAGGGTGCTTTACCCATGGTGGTTTGGGTTGTGGCTAAAAGATTGCAAGGAGATAGCGGAACTATAATAATGTATGAAATAATGCATATGAAGTAGTGGTTAAATACAGGTTGAAATATGTTACTCAAGGTTTACTGTTGATGCACTTGAAATGGCTTCAGAAACTCTTCAGTGTTGATTTGGTCATATTGCATAGGCTCATCCAAAATGCAAAAAAACTAAGGAAAGCTTTGAGTTACACTTTGTGTTTATACTAGGTCTCAGTATTTCTGGTTTTAGAAATAAAATACTATGAAGAGAATATGTCTACAATTAACACACAACATCACAAGCTGGGTAGAAGATATAAACTGCCCCCCCTAGGAGGGGAAGCCTCATGTGAAACAGTAAGAAAGCTTGCAGCTTCCGTTAGATTCCCATCTCATTTGATGTGCAGCACTTCCCTCTAGTTAGTGTATAAATCCTTTACTCAGAAGACATTGTGACTGGTACTTAGCCCTGCTTTTTTACTTCCTTCTCTGCCCTTTAATTTTTCTGCTTCTAGTAGTGATCATCATGGCAGCCTATTCTTGTTGGACTCAGTTCTGTATCAGGGCAAACTTGAATTGATTTCTAGATGTGATGATCTGAAAGAACTTGGGACACCTCCAGACCTCCCCCACCTAATGTAATTTCCCCTAGCAGCCCATCTGTTTTATGGTCAAAAAGCCTTGCAGTTCTGGCTTTGCCCTCCAAGGACTTCCCGTTCTGCAGGAATGATCTCGTTGCTGACAAACAGTACATGGTGTTTTCTTCATTATTGTCTGCACTGTTGTACATTATTTTTAGAGATTGGCATATTTGAAATGCTTATTAAAAACAAGCTTTGTTGCTCTCAGCTTCCATGCTTAACCTCTTGCCTGGTTCGTGCTCCTCACAACACAAACAGAAGGCAGATTTTTCTGTGGGGCTACTGAGCTATGCAGGAGAGGTTTGGCTAATCCTTTCCAGGAGACTTTCCTCAAATCTTATGTAGTGGTGTATCCTAGCCTTCTAGCCACCCCCTCCTTTAAAAAAGGCAGAATCTTCACAATGCTGGAAGTTGCCTAGCTGCAAAACAAAGCATTTAAAGGGAAAAAGTGTTGTCTGCATCAAATTAAGTGGGGTGTGGGGGTGTGTGTGTGTGTGTGTATATATATATATATACACATACATATATATAAAAAAATGTAATTTTATTATGGTGATGAGGTGATGTACTGGTTGCTGAAATTATAGTGTTTGGCCACACAGTTGTTCAGTTTTGCCATAGACTGTCAATCTCTCAGACAAGCACAGATGACACAACTGCACTTCAAACTGTGGTATTAAGCTGACTCTGCTGCCAGCAGCTTTATTTCCTTTATCCTTGGCTACTCATGTTATCTCACAGTACTTTCACTTGTCCTGCTAGAGCTCTTTCTGCCTTTGCATACTGGATTGTACTGGGATGTTGATTCAGGGTTAAAATAACATGGCAGAAGGACTTCGAGCCATCTTAAATCAGCTGCTAGTTCATCATGAGGCTGTGTAAACAGTTACCCTGGCACCACGGAGAAGCCAGGATGTGGAAGGTGGAGGGACTGTGAGATGTGGAAGCGATTTCTTCAGCTTTTGGATAGTTCTACCTTTAAGAAACTAGTGGACTATCAAGTGGTGTAGCCAAGCCTTTGCTCAGGAACCATAAAAATCTTGTTTGAGGGCAAAAAGTGAAATCTGTGTCTAAGCCTTTCTGTTCTTGTCTCCTTGTATTTTTCTGTGTTGTAATGAATTGTCTTCTGTGTGTTTAAATTTGCTTTCCATAATTCTTGCCTTGGGTGATAATGCATTGTACTTGTTCCTACTGATGTGCTTCAGCTGTAACTACCATACAGAAATCCAGTATTTGGAACATAGGACTTTGCTAGAAAAGTTTGCTCTTCCTATAATTTAATCATTCAGCTGTTACTTCAGATGCTGCTGAAATAGAAACCACTGATGCTCTTCCAGTTAAATTGCTGAGGTGTAGCTCATACTAAGTGACTTTATTTTTAGTAAGACCCATTTCATCTGACTGTTAATTCTTAAACAAAGAAAAGCAAGCTGTAAACTAGATAGCCAGTAGCCATTCAAGTGTAGTTATACATTCTGAAATATGCAGTGTTAAGAACTGGCTTGATGAGGGACTCAAATAGATTAGTAACCAAGGAGATGATTAAACTGGTTTTGCAGGCTCTGTTTGACCTGACAGGGAAGTTATCTAAATAGTATGTTCTGGAAGCATGATAGCAAAGGAGTTAAACATCCTTTGCGTGGGCCTTTTCACTGTGGCCTTCCACGGCATCATGTATGTTAGGGAGAATGGTGGAAGCTATCTTTTGTATGGGTCAGGTGCGTCCAGTGTCATGCCAATAATTAAGAACAACTTTCCACGTTATGCCCAGTGAAAGGAGAATTCTACATAAAAATAAATCCCCTGCGTAGCTTCCTTGAAAGCCTTGAAATGCAAAGGTAGCAGTTCCCTAGCCCTACATTTGAAGAGTGCTACTTCTGTGACTAGCAGCTGATCCTGTCTCAGAACCTCACTCCAATTTGGTTTAGTTTCTACTATGTAAAAAGTGAAGTCTCTAGTGCAGCTGTTCCAGGTGTCTGTTTTCAGTGCTCAGGTATAGCTCCTGTAAATTCCAGAGGAAAATGCCTTAGCATTTTGAGCCATCAGGTGACCAGTGCTTAAATGTCAGCAATGCTCTGGTGGAAATGTGGGTTGCACTAAAGTAGAATGGAGACAACAGAAGCCTGTCATGAAGGAGTTTCTTAGTTAAAGGCTTTTGGGGAATAGGCTAACCTTCAGAAATTTTGCACAGTTAAACCTAAAGAAGTCTAGGCACACTGAAAAATGGCTAATGATGATAATTGCTTGGAAACTGGACACTCATCAAGGAAGAAATCTGATCATATTAGAGTAGGTGGCTGTCTGAGGGTTAGGCTGTTTGAGGTGACTAAGTGAATACCTGTAGTTGCTAGGCACTTAAAGCTTCACTGAAAAATTAGTTTATGCCTGTTTTGTAGAAAGCCTGAATTTCTTGTCTTTTGCCTTCCCCTCTGTTTCTATCTTCTATTTAGGAATAACCTAATTTACCAGGGCATAATCATGGTTATGTTGCATCCCTAAGGACTGTGTGCAGTGAAGCTGAAATTTTCTCCTGTAGTAGTACATCCATTATGGATAGAAGTAGCTTTTTAAATGCCAAAAATGTGTGCTTCACTTGAATTTTTCTTCTGAGAATGCAGTGTCTTTTATTTCCTGTAATTAACTTAGTTTGTATATTGTTACAGATTAACAGAATAAGGAGCTTGGCTTGACAACTGGCAGTTGCAGGAGATGCTACTGCTCTGTACTGAAGGTGTATGAATGGTAGCTTGTGTTAAATTTGTGACTGATCGCATGTGTAGGAGGTGTCCTAAACAGCTTTCTGTAGGGATATAAACGTGTGAATGCTGCTTGCTACTGATTGTAAAGAGGAAAGGACATGAAACTGGATTGGCTTCTCTTCATGCTTTTAGCTGTCTTTTTGGGGGAAGGAGAAGAAAGACGACTTGCTTGGGAACTTGAACTGGTAGTGCTTCTACCTTGAAATGAGGTTCAGTGAGGTCTCAAATTCAGACAGAGCATTAACTAATAAATGTAGACCTATAGGGTAGATGCCCATGGTTGTATTGGGAGTGCAGATATGCAGAGTGGCAGAGCTTCTGCGCCTGATGCATGGGTCATTAGGGTGCCTTGGCAGAACAATTTCTGGAGCAGCCTTGCCTGCAATATGAAGCTCTACAGCTTTGCCACTTGTGTGGTAGCATTTACCAAAGTCCACTTTCTACTGACAAATAGTTCTGAAGGGTTGTAGTTGGAGTGAGATTGTGCAGTAGGTAATTATTACATACAGCATCAGTATGTGCATGGAAGTTATGGGTGGTGATTTGGTAATTTTTTCACTAAAACTTTATTGCTGTTTGGCTTGTGGTGAGATTACCTAAGGGATTACTTGCATACTAAGTCATTAATACCCTTTGCACAGGCTTGGGAGGAGGTCTGCAGAAACTCCATCCTCTTAGAGGAGAAAATTGTTGTATTTTTAGCCTTGCTGTATTTTAAGATTAATTTCCTTGTATGACTTTCCAACCCATGAAGTTGTCATTCTATCTGCATAATATAATTTGAAAGTTATAGAACTTGGGGTAAAATCTTCATGGATTTATTTCTGTTAAAAATGTTTGGTGAGGCCCTGTTGGTAAGGTAAAGTAGGATAAAATTGATCCCTTTGCTTGGAAAGGTGGCCTCATGCCATCTCACTTGTAGTTGCTTCAGTCACACAGGACAGACACATCCAAAGCTTTAAAAATCACCTTTCCAAATGAAATTTCAGGCTGTTTTCTGTGCTGTTTTTATGTTGGTGGACATGAGTTTGTTCAGAGTACGTGCTATCTGTGCAAGAGGAACTTTCGAGGCTACCAATGTTTGCTTGACAGTTTTCATTCCTTGGTTTTATGCTGTGGTTCCCATATTACAGCTGTGAGGTGCTGTGAGATCTGTAACTGTTTCCAATGTTGGCTGTACGCTGTGTTAGGCAAACAAGCTTTGCTAGTAAGTAACAATAGTTGTAAGTTTTTGTCAGCAGTTCATGCTGTGAGTGGTGTCCTTTTGGTTCAGAGGTGTTTGGTGCAGGTTGGCTGAGCTGTGAGGGGGAGGGCTGTGGACATGCATTTAGACCATAATCCTCAAGGCCATCACTATTGCTAGGATCTAACTGGCTGCAATTGCGTGTAGTGACAAACTGGATGCGACCTCAGCACGAGTCTTTAAAAATACAGGTATTTTGCTGTGGTTATAAAGTAGCCCTTCTGTCAGTAGGAGTAAGTTAAAGAATAATCTAAGACTGGTAGGTCTGGTAGCACTGTAGACTGTTGGATAATGCTGATAAGCCTTTAAGACTGTAAATTCTTTCAGTTGCCTACACACGCTTTGGGAAGCTGCAAGTTTGTTTTCTAGCATGATCTTATGCCTCTTCAGGCACTATTAACTCTACTTGAGTTATAAAAATATAAGTCTCCAGGGCTACAGCCTGAGGCAGGAGTGTGAGGGAAGGAAAGGATGTTTGGTTTTATATTTGCTTTCACATAGTCTCATTTACAACTCTGGTTTTGGAAGAAAAAAATGGAATGTGTCTTGCTCACACTTTCCTTTGAATCACAAGTTGTTTTTGTGGATTGTTTGTGTTTGGGGTTTTTTTTGGCAGGTAAAACTGAGCAGCACACAAGGAGTGTTGCCTTCTGCTTCAACCTAAAGGTGCAGTAGTCTTCCAGGTTTTTTTCTAGCAAGAAAGTAAACTTAAACTTAAAAGATCTTTAGAGCTAAGGCTTGTCAAGGTCTACTGTATTTTTAGGTATGACAGTATACTGGGCACCTTATACATTAGTAATTGATATTTTAATTCTATAAAGCCTCTGTTAATGGATATTCTTTTTCCTTTGCTCATCCTATTAAATTAGAGATTGAAAGAAAGGAATCAAATCAACCATTATTAAATAGTAAGAAATTTTCTCCTGGGTCTGCTTCAGTAGCCTCAACTGCTTACAGACACCTGGCAGTAGTATCAATGACTGTTGGCAGTAATTCCAGAATAAAACCTGGGGAAAGGAACTGATGAATGAAGACACCAGTGTCCCACAGTTGAAAGGACAAAAAAAAAAAAAAGTACTGAACTGAAGATAGAGGGTTGGTTACTCCATAGATTACTCTCTGCTTGAAAGAGCTCAATTTCTGAACTGAATGGAAATCTCAGTTTCTGCATCATGCATTTGGAGTCCTTCATAAGCAAGAAACAGGTTTTCTGTTTAGGCTTTTGTAGGTGCATAGGTTGTGGTGTTGTGTGTGTGTCTGCTGTTCTCATCGTGGACTGTTGCAGCACAGGAACAAAACTATGACGCTTCTGCAGCATGATCTGCAGAACTTGCACACGTGGTCCTTCACTCAGTTAATGTCTGGTTTATATTAAATACTTTAGCTTTCTGTTGACAGCTTTTAGAGCTGTCACAACCAGCCAGATGCAGTAAATAAGAACTGGAAAGATAAGTTTTGCCCTTTTCTTTCAGTAGTTTGACTGGACACTCCATCTGCTGTCTGGGCACCTTGATTTTGTACCGAGAAGCAATGCTTCACTTTGCTTGTAGCACTGGCTTGACCTCTTTGCCTTGTCTTTCTTACTCAGATCATGGAGCTGAAATGGCTACTGTATGTGACCCTGCTTGCACTTGGGACTCTTGCTGTCGAGGCTCATGATGTGGATGATGACAATGATGCTGATGATGTAGTTGATATTGAGGATGACTTGGATGATGGCATTGAGGAGGTAGAAGAGTCAAAGCCTGAAAAGAGCACTCCTCCTCCAACTCCAAAGGTTTGGCATGGAACTTCTTTTAAAAATTGAATTGCTGCTTGTGTTGTGGTTGATGTAAGTCTGATTAGAATTATCTTTTCTTTGCTAGCATTTCACATGTTGTTGTCATTGTGATAAAAATGTTAGCTGGGAATAGGTCTTGGAATTAAACATAGCTGCTTCGTTCCTGTTCTTATGTCCCCCATGTTCTTGAAAACTTACATCTACCCTAGAAATCTGTGATGTGGTTTGTCAGGAGTTAATGCTGCTGTTTCCAGCTAGATACATCAGTTTTAGTTGCAAACAAGAGCACAATGGCTTGTCAGAAGCAGCAGTATTTTTGTAACTTCTTTATGCTGCAAGGATGTTCCAGCTAAGCTGTATCTGAGTGTGCAGGGGGGGTCTGAGCTGGATACACCTCTTATTTCAGAGTTGAGAATGTGCCTTGAAGGGTGCATAAACGCTTCTCTTTTCCATAGGTTACCTACAGGCCCCCAGTCCCAACTGGTGAGGTGTATTTTGTGGAGTCCTTTGATAAAGGAACTCTGGATGGGTGAGTATAATCCAAAGGATGATTCAGTATAGCAAATAATGTACAATTTTGATGAAAGGCAATGAAACTCTCACTAGTGGGTGAGTTAACTCAAAACTGAATCAAAGGGCAGTGGTGGGCAAGGATTACAGCGATGACTCTGTAAGGCTGGCTGTTGGTGTGCTGAGCTGAACTAGGTTTTCCTTAAGTTCTAGTAACAAGGAGGAAGCAAGCCACTCCTGTAGTGTTTTAATCCTTATCTAATTTTTTCACTTTATTCAGGTAATAGGAGGATGGTTAAGTCCTACTTTTTTTTCACAAGAGCAAGACACTGAGGCCAAGATCCTCCTTTAGGAATGGGAAGTGGCACATGCAGAAGACTTTGCAGGCTTGGCAGTAAAACTCCTTGTGGGATCGAGACACTAGGGTGTAGTCATAGGATAGCAAGAGTTATCTTAAGGGTAGGACTTTTAGGGGGGGAAGGAAGTATGTTTGTTTTGACTGTTGTATGTCTGTCCTCTAGGTGGATACTTTCCAAAGCGAAAAAAGATGATACAGATGATGAGATTGCCAAATATGATGGTGAGTCTAACACAGGTTTTGGATAATAAATGTTTCTGATATCATTTGTCACCTAAAGAAGAGGTGCAAGCTTTTTTTTTTTTTTTTTTTTCCTGTTCCCATTTAAAATTAACTGAAGAAGATGGGAGGAGTCTTTTATACTTGGCTATGGATATATAGTGTAGTTCTGATTTAGACAAAATACCTCTTGGAGGTTTTAAAATATTTTTTTAGTGAAGATGTTAATGCTAATAACTTGATAAGGTACCTTGTAGGGTGTTACTTCAGAATGCTGAGTATCTTGTTCAAAACTAGGCTAAACAAAAACTGTCTTGAACAAGTTTTGATAATGTTTGGTTAATTTATCTCCAGGTAAATGGGAAGTCCAAGACATGAAGGACACTAAGCTTCCAGGAGACAAAGGGCTTGTATTGGTAACCCGAGCCAAGCATCATGCAATTTCATCCAAGCTTTCAAAGCCTTTTGTATTTGATACCAAACCTCTTATTGTACAGTAAGTAAAGGATAACTGTGTTCCTTCAAGAGTGACATGATAGCAGGCTGAGGTTAATTCCATAACTGAGCTTCTGTTGACTGGGGGTCGAGATGACACAAGATACTGTAATCTATTATTATACTGTTTAAGCAAGAGTAAAATAGCAACCCGTATTCCCAAAGGGGGAAGGTAGGAACAGCATGGGTCCTCTGAAGCCTGAAAAGGAAAGAAATCTATGAAGACTAGACTCAGTAACATGTTTTGAAACTTCAATTCAGTTGATGTAATTGTAGTAACAAGGTCAGGCAACTGACTTTTGTACTGCTAATTGTGAAAGTCCTTGGTTTGGAGAAAAGCTGGTCTGTATGTAGGTCATTGCACTTCCGTATGTGGTAAACTGCTCCCTCTTTCCAGGGTGGAGTGGGCAGAGGAGTAAAGATGCACTTGTTTCCTCCTTCATTTGTCTTAGTTCATTTGCCATGGAAGATGAACAACTTGCTTAGCTCTATTTGGCCATGACTGATGTAGGAGAATCTACTTGGTTGTGTGTAAGACTAGCAAATCAAGGAAAAAACCATTCCTTGAGAACAGCTGAATTTTGGATTACTACCTACTTTATCAGTTGTAAACAAAGACGAAGCCAATTCATATTTGCACAAGATAATGAGTTGGTCACTTTGCATGACTGTTTAGTTTTGGCTCAAAATACAAGGCTAAAAATAAATCCCAGTGGTCATCCACTCCAGCTGCTGGCATTGAGAGAGGATCAAGCATGCTTAGCCTATTCCTGACAGAGATGTTTTGCCTTTTTCAGACTCCTTGACATCCCTAAATACACTGTTGTATGCTTATAACCCTAAAGGGGCTTCTCCTAGGATCCAGTTATTGCTTTGGTAGTCTTGCAAATTGTGTTGTCTGTCTGCCATAATAGTTGTGTTGAAAATGATTGGCTTGCCTTAAGCTCTTCTGCTGTGTCTTGTACACTAGAAAGCATTTTCTTCCTTCTCTCCACTTCTGGATCATAATTTTGTAGACCAATACTCAATTCCTTTAATCTTTTTTGTCAGGTTAAATCTTCTAAGCCTTCAATTTTCCTTTGCTTCTCAGGCCCATATGAATATTTGCTTAGTCCTTAGAGTGCAGCATATATTTTTAATATTCCCTGGGCTCATGACTTAAAGCAAACAACAACAAAGCTTACTCTTAATTTGTACTTGAAAATTGTAATTATGTATTATAAAAGTAATTTTTCCTGATGTATAACATGTGCTCCCCTTCTCTGTCCAAAACTAAAATTAGGTATGAAGTAAACTTTCAAAATGGAATAGAGTGTGGCGGGGCCTATGTCAAATTGCTTTCCAAAACCCCTGAACTGAACTTGGTGAGTAATGTGGCAGCTTGGAGTATTAGCTGTGAAAAAGCTTTCTTATTTTATTTTTTCCCTGAAGAAATCCCTTCAGTAAAGGCAGTGGGGCATATTTAGAGCCTCATCTCCAAAGTACTTGGCACTCAGCAGTTTCTGGCCTCTTGCTTGAAGACTCAGGAGCTTCCTAGTAGATGAGCAGTTGTAGATGTTTGCTAAAGTCAGCAATGTTTCAGATTTCCCTGGTAGCCATAGGAGGAGGAGAAGCCTTCTGGGGAAATTGTAGCCTGGAAGATACTAGGTTCCATCTCTTAAAGCAGACTAATGGGAATAAATGTATAAACTAAATACAGCTTGGCCTCACTTTTAATGTTGCTTATCACTGTGTGAAAGAAACTTGTTGAACTAGCTGTTCATTCATTATTACCTAGCTATTCATTCATTACATAAGTGATATTTCTGTACTGATAGCTTTTAAAGTCTCTGTTGTAATAGAGATATCCTTAAATATTGTGGTTGTCACTTGCAGTTACCGTTTTGATAACACAAATAGCTGTTGTTTTCCTTCTGGGAGGTAGAGAGCAAAGGTGCAAAATCAAGTAGCTGGGATAGTCTGGTGTTTTCTCTAGAGGCCTCTGTTCTTCATACAAACTTTAGTGTGGGTACTTAATGGGCTTGATATCCAAGTTGGGGAATAATTTCTAATGAACTTGAAGTTCTTATGCCAGGCAGTGACTGAAGTTGTATTTCAAAATAATGGAATGAAGTGTTGTATTGTTTTTAAAGGATCAGTTCCATGACAAAACTCCATATACAATTATGTTTGGCCCTGACAAATGTGGAGAGGACTATAAACTGCACTTCATCTTCCGGCACAAAAACCCAAAGACTGGAAAGTTTGAGGAAAAGCATGCAAAGCGTCCAGATGCAGACCTGAAGACTTACTTTACTGATAAGAAGACCCATCTTTATACTCTGGGTATGATGACCATTAACAATGAGTGTTAATAGCTACTTCTGTTTCCTGAATGAAAGTTCATAAAATGAGACCATGAACAGCTGAATATTTGTGTTTGCACACCATACCACTAAGCACTTGAAAGCTCTGAATGCAAAAACTGGTCATCTTATACAAAGGCTTATTTCTTCCTTGTAAGAAGTCTTGATTCACATAAGAAGACCTTGAACTTAAAGGAAAACTGAATTTCAGAGCAGTTGTGACTTTACTTGATACACAAAGTATATCCAAAGTAATTATCAGCATTTGTAAACTGCTTGAATGCTGCCCTGCAGTCATTTGGGGAATACTAGGCTTTACATTTAGAGGGATGGTCCTTTTTGTTTTGTTTTGTTTTCATACTGCCAGACAAAATCAGTGGTTCTTGAAGTACATTGTCTGGTCTGGTGTACTAGCTATGACTGAAGTGTTCCAGAGTGTACTCGGGAGGTTCTCTATAGCTTTTGTACTACAGAGGCAGCAGTAGATAAAGGAATGAGAATAAAATCCTGTGAGTCAGTAGTAGGGAGTCTTACTCTTGACTGAAATGTGAATACGTGCATTCTTTCTACTAAAGCAATACTTACTATGCCAAAGTCAACTTGCTGTAGTAACTGGTAAATTGGTGAGATGTGCTTCGTCATCACTAGTTATACTTTGGCTTAAAGAGAGGTCATTAACAGTTCTTTAGAACACTTGCTGGGGAAGTGGTTGCTTGAGCTGCTCAAGTTGTAGTTGTACAATGGGGATGAGTGGTACTTTATGATGTATGCTTTGTATTACATATATAATGGCTACATCAACTTTTTTTTCTTACAGTCTTGAATCCTGATAATAGTTTTGAAATACTGGTTGATCAAACAGTTGTCAACAGTGGAAATCTGTTAAATGATATGTCTCCTCCTGTGAATCCTCCCCGAGAGATTGAGGACCCAAATGACCAGAAGCCTGAGGACTGGGATGAGAGACCAAAGATCCCAGACCCAGATGCTGTTAAACCAGATGACTGGTAAGCAGTTGGAGGGGTGGAATTGAGGGACATCTTAGCTTGGTGACTTGGTCCTGACCAAAAAGTCTCTCAGATAACTTACAGAAAGTTTTGAGTCTCACACTTGTCATCAAAACACAGTTGGTTTAGGCATCTGAGCAGCAATTTAGTAGACATAAGCAGACAGGATCCATTTAGTGCTCCTGTTACTGTGCTGGCCACAAATACAGGTTTTACTGAAACAGTTTTGTGAGCCAATGTGTTCATTCTTGATGAGATAAAAAATGACTTGCAGAAGGTAAAACTGTTAAGATGTTTCTAATTGTTTGTGTAATGCATAGTTACAAATGACTGAAAAATGTGACATCCTAAATCAGAAACTGTACTGGGTTTGTCTTTGAACCTCTGCTTTGTGAACCATGGACTCCAATTTCAAGCTCAAGTGCATGTTTGCAGCAACCATTAAGATATGGGATTTGCTGTAATGTGCCCTTTCTAGGTTGCCTTTAAAAAATTAGTATTACCTTAGAGTTTGTGCTGTGTGACTGTGCAGTGAGGCATGTGTATAGATAATGGATTGCAAGGCAATTTCATTCTGAAATCATGGTGTTTATGCTTGCCCTATCAGAAGTGAAGCTGGCTGGTTGTCTGGATCAGTGGGCTTGTTCAGGGTCTGTAGAATCATGTGTTGGGGTTAAGAACTTCTGTGTTGTGTATTAATACATAATACTCTGTGTTCTCAAGGGATGAGGATGCTCCTGCGAAGATACCAGATGAAAATGCTGTGAAACCGGAGGGCTGGCTGGATGATGAGCCAGAATATGTAGCAGACCCTGATGCTGAGAAACCTGAAGATTGGTATGTTTACTGCCTGTTGCAAATGACTGCAAATATTTCATAGCTTTGGTACTGGATTTTTACAAGTATAAGATTAGCTAGATCACTGTTACTTACTAACAGTCTCATCAATTCATGCTGTCTTGCTTCAAAAGTAGAAGGTAGAGTTGGTCTGAGGAGTCTTGTCTTCCTGATTTCACCTTCTCACTTAAGTCTTCTGTGCTTGTAAGCTGAACAGGGCAGGGATGGTCATCTTGCAGTTGCACTGTACTTGGAAGGGGTGGCAGGGGAGGCTGTGCTCTGGGACTGGCTTCTGTTGAGATTCTGTGCTTCCAAGCTACTTGAAATCCTTATCCCTTCTGCAATGTCTTTATCTAGACTTATGCTATACAAAGTTTCAGTATCTCCATATTATGGTAGGAGTTGTAATGTTCCTAGAAATCAAACGTTGGCTAAGCCTTATTCTGTGTAAAGGCAAGGGGCAGACTTCTCTACTGACTTTACCTTTTCAGGGATGAGGATATGGATGGTGAATGGGAGGCACCTCAGATTGCAAATCCTAAGTGTGAGACAGCCCCTGGCTGTGGTACCTGGCAGAGACCAATGATTGACAATCCAAACTACAAAGGCAAATGGAAGCCTCCTATGATTGATAACGTGAACTATCAGGTTGGTGTTTTCATTGCTTAAACTGCTGGCCAGTGCCAACATTTCTTACAAAAGGCAGAGTGATTTAGATTCAGCAGGTGTAATTAAGCGTACAAACGCTGTCATGATTGTGCAGTATTAAAAGGGGACAGAATCAGAGTGCTTTCTTACTTGGCTTCATTTCTCTGTAGCACAAATGAAAACTGATCCCAAAACCTGACGAGCTGCACCCATAGCCATTGTAATGCATGGTAGTACAATGGATTGGTCTTTCTCTCTGCTCAAAATGGGCTGGAAACTGAAAGTGGTATTCTAGCAGGTAAGCCTGAATATCCTTTTGTCTTTCCTAGGGTATATGGAAGCCTCGGAAGATCCCAAACCCAGATTTTTTTGAAGACTTGGAGCCTTTCAAGATGACTCCCTTCACTGCTGTAGGACTTGAGCTATGGTCAATGACTTCTGACATCTTTTTTGACAACTTTATCATCTGTACTGAGAGAGCCGTGGCTGATGATTGGGCTAATGATGGTTGGGGACTGAAAAAGGCAGCTGATGGTGCTGCAGAGGTGAGAAGTAAAGGTTTAATTGTGTGCTTCTGACTGGAACAGTAGGAGCATTGCTTCTGTTCTCTCCCAAAGTCTTTATCAATACATACCTGTGGGTTCCAGCACTAGGGGTTATGCTAAACCAGACTGGAAACTCAGTTCTAATTATAATATGGTAATAGTCACTTTAAGTAGACTGCTTTTCTGTGAGGTTTTTGCTCTTGGCAACTGGACTGTTCACTTTAGCTTAATTCTTAACTTGTAAACTATAGAAAAAGTACTTGTGCAGATCAGCTTTTGGGTTTTTTTGAGGTATAAAATATAATGTTCAAAGTTGCAAAAAAGACTATTTGAAAATCCTGTATCTTAAACTTAGTTTAACTGTTACAGCTTACAGCACAGGATGAAATTTGACAGTTCTTTCTATCTGATAGCCTGGTGTTGTGGGCCAGCTGATGGCAGCTGCTGAAGAGCGTCCCTGGCTTTGGATAGTCTACATCCTCACTGTTGCTTTGCCTGTGTTCCTTGTTGTCCTTTTCTGCTGTTCTGGGAAGGTATGCATTTCCTATAGTGATGAGGAGAATGTCTGTAAAGGCTCCTCAGCCTGATGTGGTGGATGAGGACAAAGAGGAAGAAAGAGACAAAGGGGACAAAGAAGAGGAGGATGAGGAGGAACCAAATGAGGAAAAGCTAGGTAGGGAAACTACATAATCATAAACTGTTTTTCGTCTATCAGAGAAAACTCAGCAGGGTTGGCAGACATGGGGTAAAGCCAATAGTGAAATGAAGCTAAGTCAGAAATGAGAATGAGAATTTTTATTTTATTTCCATTAGAAGAGAAGCAGAGAAGTGATGCTGATATAGGAAGTGCTAGTCAAGAGGAGGAGGAGGAGGAGGAGGAGGACAGGAAACCTGTGTCGGAGGTAAGAGTGCCTAATCTTTGAGGGAAGTCTTGTGCATGTTTTTCTTTAAGTCATGTAGAACAAGCCTTACTGAAGTGTTAAAAGTTAACCTGACTCATGTAATAATCCCTCCAACTATTGGAACTTTGGAAAACTTAATCACCCTGCAGAACAGCAGTTGCTGTGGCAAACATCAGCAGAGCTGGACACCTTGCTTCAGGCACTGCCATAGGCCCTGCTTTGTGGGAGGAGTGGGGTTGTGTGAAATGCATCTTCTGGAGGCAGAAGGCTTACTCAGCTTTGTATGCAGTCAGGATCTCTGACCCTTTAAGTGCTCCACGGTAACATAATGGCTGACTTAAAAAGGGGTGGAGTGTTATTTTGAAGCTAAAAAGATTCTCACAGCAGCAGAAGCTGTTGAGTACTCAGCAAATAGTGTACATTCACTGTGAAAACAAGGATTTGTGTGTTTGCCATGTAGAGAAAGCAAAGGTAGTAACAGCAGTAGGTCCATTTAGAAATTAAATCCTAACGTAGAAGTGAAAGAAGGTTATTCTTTGTAGGTTTGCTCATTTTAAGAGTATTCTTAGATTTTATTTCCTTGATGTTTATGCAAATTGCTTTCTTGCAGGAGGAGGAAACTGTGAATAGATCACCCAGAAACAGAAAGCCAAGGAAAGATTGAAAAAAAAGTAATAAGAACTTGATCTGTGATTTTTTTGGTTTTTTTTTTTTTTTTTCAAACATGGTTCTGGGAGAGGACCTTGGACACCTTACATTGAAACTTGGACAAACCTCAAGATTTCACCATCCACAGGTTCCAGTCACACTATCCAATGTAATGGAGTGTCTAGTAGTAAAACATTTGCAATCATCTGTTTTAAAGAACATCATTCCTGTAGAAAGAATGCATTTAATATAATGGGCTGTGGATTTTGGAATGTAACATAACTAACCTTTTCACTTTTGGTTTTAAATATTCTTTTCTGTTTTTAAGTAGATGGTAGAACTTTTCCAGTCTCAAACCTTGGCTTAATTTAATATATTAATTAGTGAAAAATAACAATGAATCTTGAAAGTGCTAGGTGATAAAAATGCAGTTTTATAACTAGTTTTTTTTATAAATCTGTAAATTCCTCAATGCACCAATGTCTTTATAGCCCTTACAATTTGATAACTGTTTAAGGAAAACATGCCAATGTAGTTGACAACCCCTCTGCCCTCAAAGCTGGATGGATGTGCAGGGAAACCAGTAGTGAAACTCTAAATCATTAATCAACTTTCTTCTTTTGGGGGGAGGGAAAAGAGGAAGAAGGGTTAGAAGGAGTGGGTTAGTGCCTAGAATATGCATAACGTGTGTGGCTAAAGCCCTGTTAGGTGTTCACAAACGACCTAGGATTTGGAGTGATTTATCTTAATATGGCATTTAATCCTGCAGACCTTGCAGATAGTGAATTTTGGTTCTGAACTCTTTTTGTAAAGCTACTGGGTTGGGGTTGTTCATTTTTTTGGGGGGGAGGGGTGGGGGGGGTTAGACTACTTCCCCTTTTCCTCTCTGTTCAGCCACTGATGCTTTCCTTTCTCTGTGACTATACAGCTTTTTCTGAGTGCAGTTTTGCCTCAGTTGCTGAAGTGCTTCATGTTCAGCTCATTGTCAAACTCTGTTTTTGTAGCTAGGCTTACTCCTTTCCAGGGTCCAAACACTGGGTAGGACAGTGTCCCATATCCTCTCACTGTTATCATTGTATGTCTGTTCCTGTAGAAATGGGGGAGGTAGTCAGGGAGACAAGTTGAACTGAGTATTTAAGGGGAAAAAATACCCAACCAATCAAGATGTCAGTATTCTAGGTAGGGAAGGAGCATGTGGAATATCTTAACTGGTATGTGAAACTGTTTTAAGTCATTTATCTGCTTTTCATGTAACAAATGCATCCTAAGTTATATTGTGAATGTTAGGGAGTTCCAATTCCAGCTGAATAAATTTTTTCAAGCGTTGAGTCTGCCATATCACACTGTTTCAAACACATTCTTTGTGGAATGCAGGTCATCACTACAAGAGCATACCTCTGAGGGTGAAATCTCTGTCACTTCATTACACTGTACCAAATATGTTGGCATTTGGATGTCTATATAGATAAACTTTTGCCTTTGTTTAGAGTGAAATTAAATGTCCTGAAATTACTCTTCTTGCACTGAATTTAAACACTCCAGTGTTGTTTGGTCATAGGTCTAGTGTGGGGAGTAATTCCCAGGGGCTGGGGAGGGAAGAGTGTTCCAATTACCTTGCAAACAATCTAACCTGTTACTAAAAGACTTGGGGGTTTTGGGGTTTTTTTGGGGGGCTTTTTTGTTTGTTTTTTTTCTTTTTTTTTTTTTGTAAAACCCCTTTTGCTGCCTGTCCTTACGTTGTATCCCTTGGTTGTTGTGTTTGAGATACTAGTGATCACAAATGCATAGCAGGATTTCTTGGTCTTTCTGCAGTGTGCAAATAAACTATTGTAAGCAAGATACTGGAAGTAATTTCAGACTTCTGTTGGGAGCTATTGCATGTTTAGAATGCCTTTGCCTGTTGAACACCTGGTAAATACTGCTCCTTATTGCAAAAATAGCTTATACTCTGACGTGGAAGATGTCATAGCTTAAGCATTGCTACTGGCTTGTTCTCAGGACTGTATTTTTATCAAGGAGCAGCTGCTATTTATGACACTCAGTCCTTTGAGATGAAGTATATGTAAATGATTTCAATTCAGCTAACATTTTGAGCACAACATAAATCTATTAATCTATTAATGGTTTTTTATCTTAATATGGAAATTGCGGTAAACTCCCAAACAATTCATTTGCATACATGTTCTTTCAAAGCATCCAGAGTAAACTTGAGATCTGCTATCAGCTTTTAAATAGTATTATATTAAAGCTAACTGTAAATTTACATTTGCTTCTGCTAAATCTTCTGAAAGGTCTCCTGTCTGCATGTTATGGCTTTTTTTGATACCTTAGTGTATGCTCCTTAAATCACTAAAATAAATGAAGACTTTCCAAAATGGATAGACAACTCCAGAGTTACCTTTTAGCCTCTTTCCTGACTTGGGTGGCTCGGTTTAACCTCAGAATCACTCTTATTTTTAAAGCACCGGAGGAAAAAGAATCAGCTGTCTGCTTATCCTGACTACAGCTAAAGCAAAGCTTTGTTTCTGAAATGCTGAAGCTCTGCCTGTTTGTAACTTGTGAGCATGGTTTGAAACTGTTGGTAATACTTGACAGTGTATTTGGGTCTTTTGTGTCTGTGCTCCCAGGAGCAGCAGCTTCTGAAAAGTATGCTCTGCTTAGCTGAAGGTGATGTATCTGGGGGGTTAGACTGAGGTGGCAAATCAAAGCCCTAAGGGAGTAGGTGCAAACAGGATGTGAAACAAGGCAGTAGATATGCTGAAAATGGGTGCATTTTTTTTTCTCCTGGAGCTGTTGATAAGTAAAAAGAGTTGATAAAGACAGCAGCTAACCAACTAACCTGTTCCAGAGGCATCAGTGGATGTGATCTGGCCTTTCTAGATCTGAGTAATGGTGAATTATCTCAGCTTGAGGCTGTGACCTGTAAAATGCACTGTGAATGTTTTTTTGTTGTGTTTTTTTCTTTGCTTTTTTTTTTTAGGATTGACTCCTGGGCCTGAGGAGAGACTCTTACAAGTGCTAATTGCTGGTAGACATACATCTCTGTGGTTGTCTTGCTCCTTCCTCACAAGCAGTGCTTCACTTAGGCTGTGGTTGCATCTGTGGGGCTTGTGAGCACTCTGTCCCTAACTGTTCCCCACTTCATACCGTTATTGCCTCATGGTTTCAAAAAGGTTCTTTTGATGGGTGTGTTTTTTTGGTGTTGCTGAAAAAGGACTGTGATTTCATGTGCAGAAAAGACCTGTCATTGCAAAAAGAGGTACCTGTAGATGCAACTTGAAAAAAACCCACCATATATGTAAAAACTCATCAATAAAGAAACTTAAATCTCATTGGCTTTCTTTCTGTAATTAGCAAAACTGCCTCAGGTGACTCGAAGGGAACCAGTTTCACCAAGTGATGAAGCAGAGGTGCCAGTCTCCTGTCCCTGTGAGGTGATCAGGAATTTTCTTTGCTAACAGGAATGGTTTTTGTTTTCCCCACTACACTATGCCCCAGCCCGCTGCTCGCTAAGCTCTAAGACGACAGTCTGAGCCCAGTTGGCAGGGGCTGGCCCTGCGCGGGAGCCCTGAGATGAGGGCCAAGGTGAGGTGGGCGTGGGCGGGCTATGCCCTCCCTACCTGTCAATCACCACTGGCACCGCCCTCCGGCGCTGCTCAATGGTTGCTCCGCTGCCGCTCCGCCCCCTCTGTACTCGTGCCTTTTAAATGCGCCGGAGGCCACCGCCAGATAACCGATTCTGCCCGATTACGCCTCCGCTGCTTATTTCCCTCCTTCCTATTGGCTCGAAGGGCTGTCCCTCACAGATCGTGACGCGTCGTGACGTCGCCCACCACCCAGGAAGCTCCGCCTATTTATTCTCAACTCGGCTCTTGAGGGGAAAAACAGTTTCAAGATGGCGGCGGCGCGGATAACAATGGGGTGTCGGGGCTTCGGGCCGGCCCGTGTTTGAGAGCGGCGGCCGCCAGGCTGCCCTACGCCGGGGGGGAGCGGAGCGGGCTCCAGCCAGGCCCCAGAGGGGGTGGGCAGCGACCGCCGGGCAGAGCTGAGGGAGAGCGGAGGGAGCGAAGCGGTACCGGCCTCGGGGGAGAAGGAGGAAGTGGGGCGGGGGGAGCGGAGCGGGCGCCGGGCCGGGCTAGGGGGAGGAACCGGAGAGAGGGGGGGGAGCCCGGCGGGGAGCTCAGGTAAGGCCCGCGGGAGGGGGAGGAGCGGCAGAGGCCGGGGAAGGCCCGAGAGGGGGGAGCCCCCGCCATGCCGGGGGCTGGTGTGAGGAGCCGGTGAACGGCGGTGGCCGCCCCCTTCGCTCTCCGGTCCATGGTGCTGCCCCCCTGCCCCATGGCGGAGTTCGTGGTGCCGCGGCACAGCGCGGTGATGGAGCGGCTCCGCCGGCGCATCGAGCTCTGCCGGCGGCACCACAGCGCCTGCGAGTCCCGCTACCAGGCCGTGTCCCCGGAGCGCCTGGAGCTGGAGCGCCAGCAAACCTTCGCCCTGCACCAGCGCTGCCTGCAGGCCAAGGCCAAGCGGGCCGGCAAGCACCGGCAGCCGCCCCCGGCGCCGCCGCCGCCCGCGCCCCCTCCTCCGGCAGCCGCCGTTGGGGGAAGCGCCGACAGGACCGGAGCCAATGGACTGGACGCCGAGGCGGCGAGCGGCGAGCAGCACGGTCGCAGCAGCACGTTGATCGCGGTAAGGATCTGGCCCGTTCCCGGTTGGGGCCGGGGAGGGAGCCGGCGGTCGGTGTGGTTGTGCCTGGCTGGCACCGTGACCTCTCCTCTGGAGCTGGCACCGGATGGAGGAAGGAAAACGAGCTCTCACGGTTGGTGTGATGGCTTGTGGTGGGAGGGCTGAGGTTGGTGTTGCTTTGCGGAGTACTCGTGTGTGCTGTGTTACAACTTTACAGCTGATTAAGGGCTGTTTTATTTTCTCTCGCCACCGTTGTGCGCTGGAGGAGTACATAAAAACTGCTGCCTTTTGAGGTAGGATTAGGGATGGCCTTTTGCGATGGTTACAGTCGTTCAGAGTAGCGTTCTGTGAATTGTTTCTGACTAATTCACCTAAAATGTCCCTGCAGAAACTGTCAGAGCAGCTTTAATACTGCGGTGGCTTTAGATTTTTTGTTTGTTTGCTTGCTTATGCCTTTTATTTAGGCTGTCAGGGTTTAGTGGAGTCACTTGATAAGGATATGCTTACTGCTGAGGGGGATTTTTTTAAAGCAAATAATGTGTGTATTAATTCTCGTACATATTGGAAAGAGTGTCAGTGGAAAGGCAACTGCTTATTTGCCACTCACTGTAGTGGGTGTGAACACTATGGGAATCCCACTCCACCCATTAAAAACTGGCTTAGCTCAAAAATCTTAATGTTTCTCTGGCTTCTCTAGCATTTCTGGTTGTCGGGATGTATTCATACAGCCCTGTTTGTATATCAAGATAGATACTGCTTAACTTATTCTGAGCCCTTTAAAGATACTGCTGCCTACTAATGTGTCAGTAATGTAGGTTAGTAGGATAATCTCTTAAAGGTTGCCTGTTCTAATACCTGTCTTTCTTAAAAGCAGGTATTTCCAAATGGTGTTCTGTAGGAAAATGATCCAGTACTGTTCTGAGTGTGTTTAAAAGGGGATACCAAATTAACCTGAGACATATCCATGTTGACATGCAGATTAAATCCTATTTTTAAGATGGTGTGGATGTTTGATCGGGTTAGAAGCAAAGGAGGATGCGATCCTCTGCTGACTTGGACCTTGCCATGGTTACAGTTTTTAAAATGGAATCACCATAGAACTTTTTATGTGCTGGGGTATGACTGGACACGATGTGAAACAGTGAAACACAAGGCACAGCAATGTTAGCTTTAATGTAACCAGCGCTGGGCAGCATGTGTGCGGCTTGTAGTAGTTACTAGAGGAACTGAGGCTGTTATTCAGCTGAATTGTTTCTATTCTTGCTAATATGTGTATGAGAATCTAGGACATAGGGACTTTTTCTGAAGACTAAGATACTTGTGGCACTGTTAGAGCACTTCAGATGGTTGTTAGGGGTTGGAAGGGACCTAGGAAGATCATCAAGTCCAACCCCCCTGCCAGAGCGGGACACCTTAGATAAAGAAGGGTACTTCAGGAAGAGAGGAGGCTTCCTGCGTTCCTGACAGTGGTTCTGTAAAACTTTCTGAACAGATGTTGCTTAGGGGATTGATCTTGAATGTAAACTTGTGTCAGACTGAAAGTGACTCAAACTCTTTATTTTATTATTTAAAGGCTGGGTGAGATTTCTGTTTCTTTCCTGACTGGGCTCTAAGGCTTTTTGCATCCAGGGCTCTATCCATTGATAATGTGTATTTTTGTTACACACAGAGCTCTTTAGCATGTCAAGTCCTGTTGCTTAAACTGCCACCACCCATCTTCATATTGATCTTCTAAAAGAAAGATGTCTTTAATTCATTGGTGGTGTTTCTTTTAAATTGCTTTGGATGTGGATTTGATCTAATTAGCATCCATTATAATGAGGACTCTTAACCGCAGGGAGGTTCTGAAATACTCTGCACATCTGGGGAATCCCTTTTCTTACAGGAAGCTGCTGCCAGTGCCCAATTTACACAACAGAAGAGGGGTTTAGTGTATGAATGACTCTTCCTCGTGCTGGCCTGCTGTTTCCTTCCTAGGATACATGACTGTAAGCTTAATTACAGCTCCTGATTCATCACCCTCGTTACTAGGGTATAAAGTTGGTTTGCTTAGTAATTCAAGTTTTGAAAAACAACAACAACAAAAACCTGCTGCTGCTAATTTCATGCCTTCAGTGCAAAAGGTACCTCTGTAGGTTGGTATTTTACCTCTAGCAATTGTGTAGCTGTTATCAATACCAAGCATGTGCTTTGTATGTGAAGGACATGGGTGTACAATGTTCAGTAAAGTTTGGATGAACACCAAAATTGTCTTGTTTTAAAATATCCTGGCCACATTGTTTTCAGAAGAATGCTGCTAGATCAGTGGAACATGCATTATATCAGCTCTCCCTGCTATCACAATCCAGAGTTTTCCATGAAACTGCATGTGAATCTTCTCTCAGAAAATGGTACTTTGTGTTGAAAGTTACTGAAGCATTTATTTTGAACCTTGAAAGAGAATGCAGCTCATGTAAAGGTAAAGGGTTTGTGAGCCAGCATCAGAGGGCTTGTAGCAGGACATGAAGCTGTGCTTCCACAAGTGTGACCAGTGCCCCATGTGCATGCTCCCAGATGCTGTACTTCAGAGCATCTTCTGCAAATTGAGAGTAGTCCTGGGGAATGAGATAGCACTGCCACTTCCTTCTTAATAGCTTGTATGATTTTTCACGTGGCCCAAATCAGATATATTCTCTTCCATTAGCCTGTTCTCTGTTGTAGACCCTGAAGCTGGGTGGATCTTGCTTACAAGCAGAAGGAAGGGCCAGATTCATCCTTTGTTTTCTTACTAAGCATCTATAAAATTTGAGTTACAGAAACCAAGAGAATACAGTGTTGATACAGAAATGCTTTTGAGTGATTTTTGCACCATGTAGTCCTGTCCTTCATTTGAGGAGAAAGATGAAAAGCACATTAGCTTCCTATCTTAAAATTTTGAGATCATTATTTAATGGGAAATTCAAATGTTGAAAGTTACTTTTTTGCTGTTTAGGATGACATTAAGACTATGTTCAAAGTAGAATATTCTTATTATTTGAATACTGTATTGTCTGTTGGGTTACTCTTATGTTTTTGAGAGACAGGGAAGTTGGAAAAAGACATGCCTTGTCCCCTAGAAAATTCTTTTTGTCTTTGCCAGGCTCTGATTTGAGAAAGTTTATTCTAATATGCTGCTTACATTCTCTGCAGTAGAAAGGCTGGCTTCCTTACTCTAGCATAGTGTATCAGTGAGCAGAACAGAAAGTGTTTTTGTGGTGTGTGAAGGAGGAGACTGGCAAAATCTGGATTTTCATCTCTGCCCTTTGTTTTACGATGTGGCCTTTTGGAAGGAGACCTTCTCCCTTTCTTACTGTTTCTTTTTTTTCCCCACCTGAGAGCAGTTGTTGTGCAGATGGCTTGCTTTGTCTAGGGCTGCCACAAAACCACAAACAGTATTTCTGGAATGGGCAGAGAAGGGCTAGTCAGTGGCCTGTCTTGGGAGCACTGTGTTAGAGCTGAAAGCAGACCAGCCTTTCTTTGGGAGTGATCAAAGTTTTCACATTAATAATAGGTTAGTGCTAATTGAAGTAAAGACACCAAGGAAGACATTTAAAAAGAAATGTAAGCATATGGAGAGCAAGTCAATATTTCTTGCTTGAACAGACCTAAAGTAATAAATTACAGGGAATAGTTTGCCTGGATTGCACTGAGAAGCCTTAATAGCACTCCACTAGTGGAGCTCAGGCTGGGACACCAACTGTTCAGAAGATCTCATTTTTGGCTAAGCTGTGGTGTAGGGGTGTTAAGTTGTGAAATTACTTTTTACCACAAAAACAGCAAATGATTTCCACATTATTTATACATAACTAAAGTGCAGTGTAGTCTTGCCACCATTGTTTGCTTTTGCTGACAAGTCTGATAGTTTGTTGCCCAACAACTCAGACAGGTTTTTCTTTGTCTCCTTTTAATTCTGTGTGAGGTATTGTTGTGTGTTTGAAACATTTCCCTTCCTAGATTAGTTAGATATGCAGTGATGCTTCCTAAATGGTAAGGATCTGGGAGGGTCTGCTCTGCTGCTGCTGGTTAAGTTCAAGTGAGGTGGAAGATCCAGCACTGCAGCTGAAGGCACAGCAGTTTTTTGGGGTTGTTTTTTGATTCAGCAGAACAATTCCTCTAGCAGAAGCTGCCCCTTGTGACTAATGCAGGCATGGGATATTTATAGACCTGCATATCCACAGCCCTTCTTCACTCCAGCAGGCAGTCACCCAAATACAAAAGTCTTCTGGAATTAAAGTAAAAGTCAAAGTTAGTCCAGCAGCTTGGTTCTGACAACGCAGTGGAATGCAGGAACACGTTGGGTAATAAAACACTTTCCTTGCAGGGGGAGTGCAGCTTTGGAAGCTGTGGGTGGATGCACACTAGATGGGAATGTTTTACTATGTTGTCTAGTCAAAATGTTAAATTTTCTGTCCAAAATTCATGCACTACAATTTATGATTTTTTGAACTGTTGTTCCATCTTGAGAGGTTGTAGTCTTTGCTCCTGTCATTGGCCAAACAGGAGTGGAGAATCTATGCCTAGAGAGGACCTGCTGTAAGCTGTGCTTCATGGAAGCTTATCTGTGCTGCAATACTACCACTTTTGTGGCAGAGAGATGGATATATTCTATTTTGGTTTCCCCTTCTAGGTGAAAATGTTGGTATCTGGCTGGGAGGCATATTAGAGCTAGATTTTTATTGTGTTTCTAGAGTAATAGAGCATTTGTTATTGGAAAATAACCAGCTTTATATTTCTTTTGCTGCTATTTCATGACAAATCCTTGTAGACATAACTTAGTTCTGAGACTTCAATGGTCAACTTATTCCAAATAGAACACAAAAAATTAAAGCTCTATTGAATCCTCTAAGAATATTTTGATCTCTATAACCAATGCTTTAAAAAACTAAGCAGGAACATTAGGTGGAGCCTAAAAGAAGGTGCAGCATAAGAAATTAATTTGTTTTAAAGTTTTGTTTCTGCCATGTTCAGTAGGTTGGATTTTTTCCAGAAAAAAAAATGAAACTTGCATGCAGTTTCTCTTTTATGTATAAATATTTACTGTCTTCAGTTACAGGACTCAAAGTATAACAAATCACTGGATTTTTACAAGAATAGTTTGGTTGACTATCCTCAGTTTAAAAATTCCACCTTCTGAAGGATTTCTTGCTTTCAGGTGAACAATGCAAACTGAACTTTCATGCTTGCTAAGTTCTAATGCATTAAAATGTCATTGGTTTCAGATTATCTAGAACTAGTTTCAGGTATTGAGCTTTTCACATTGTTGTTTATTCCTGGAATAACGTTTTTCTCTTTACAAACAAAGAAGCAAAAACCCCAAACAGAACAACTTTCTGCCACTGTTCTGGTCAGTGATTCATTCATGCCCCTTTCCCACCAAGGCAGGAAGGGAGCTCTGTGCTGCACTCTGGAGTTTTGAGCTCTGCCAGTGCTGACAGAAATGCTGGAGATGAAGTTTTAAAGCTTTTCCAATCCCTTCTTGTTGGGGTTCTGTGGTAGTTTGTGGGCAGCTTTTATGAAGTCTGCCAACTTACCCCTGCAGTAAGACTGCAGTATGGCTGAGCATCATGGTAAAACTGTTGGGTTTCAGACACAGATTGGATATAGCTTAGCAAATTTATTTCTGCACTGTCCATTTTCTGATGGAAGCCTTGCCATCTCTCTGGGCATGTATCCATCTGTAGCACTGTGGCCCTGTGTCTTAGTCACATGTGTATGTACCATGAGCTATGTCATCAGAGGGTGCTTGTGTCAGACACCCCTTTTGTTATGGTGGATACCTGGTTTTCACTGTCATGCTCCTCACATGAGGAGTCCATAGTTACAGCCTGACTTGCATGTGTGCTCCTGCCAAGTCAGTGTATTTGTTACCACATTGAAGGCTGTTTCACTCACATGAATAAAATGTAGTTCTGATGATGTGATGTGGAGGAGGTGCAGACTGTGACTTTTTGAGGAACTGTATGTCCTGTCTTGGGCTGAAAGACTGAGCCCTGCTTACATCCCTTTATTTGCAGTGTTCCTGTGTTGGTTTAAATGCTTTGGATAAATGCTTTTGGGGTAATGCTTTTAGGCAAAGCTAAATAGCAGAGATCTTACAAGAGTTATCTTTTGCTGGGAAGTTGAGCAGACTGAGTAAATGGGGATACCTTTCTGTATCCAGTCTTGTGACAATGAAAAGGATTAGCTTGTGTTATGTATAAAATGGATTGATTCTGTGAAGGAAACCAGCATAGCAAAGGGCCACTGTGCCTTACAGACTGGTAGCAGACAATAAAGCTAAAGGGATTTTGGTAGTGAGGATCAAGCTATGCCTCACTTTGTCAGTGCTGCTGCTGCTTTTTTTTTTTTTTCCTTTTTAATTTTGGCAGAAGAGAACAGGTTTTTCTTGCCTTGACAACACTGTTGGTGCAGCTTGATGTGTAGATAGCTTGTAGTCTGAGTTGTATCTCACATGCTCCTTCTTACTTTTTTTCTGCTGGACCAGATTACTTGGAGAGACAGACAAATTGCAGAAGAACTGAAGTGTTTTTTTTTCTTGTTTTGTTGTTGTTGTTAGGAAGTCAAGAGCTGAGACAGTAAGAAGAAAAGCACATAAAAAAAGGAACTTCACAAGAGAAAGTTGCCTTTTTTGTAGAATAGTTACATGAATGTATTTGCTGTGGGAATTTCAGGCTCTGTTACTCAAAATTAAACATGAGTAAATAGAAGACATATGGGTATGTTTCTGATAGCAGAGGAGAAGGAACCTATAACTTTTGACTCCCACAAATTTTTGCAGTGCTGTCTTTTCTTGAAAAAGGAAAAGAGGCAGAAAATGGAACAGTTACTGGGTTAGTTTTAAGCTGGTTACCTGCCTGTGTTGTAGGTCACTAATTACAGTGGCATAAATCTCAGAATAGACTTATCTGCCACCAGCCAAGCACTTGTTTGACTTAACATGAAGAGTGAACTAGAATGCAACTGCAGTTGGTGTATATCTTCTAAAATTCAGGAGTTAATTGTCCTGGTTATGAACTGGGCTCAATCTTTTCTGATATGGATGGAAGATAAGCAGATTTTCTGTTTTCCTCTGTGCCTGTTGGCTGTTGTACAGGTAAAACATCTTTCAAATAATCTTAGATTTAGCTGAGGTGAAGCTAGGCTGGAAGCAGCAACTCCCAAATTTTACTTCGTTAGTGACTTTATTCAAGTATTTTTTCTTTAATCTTCTTTTGATAAAGCAACATAGTTTAAAGTGAAAGGAGGACTTTGTCTAGAGCAACAAGTTGAGATGTCACCAAGAATCAGGTATCTGAGTGCTATGACTGGTAAAACCCATATAGGTGTGAATGCTTCTATGTGTTTTTATTGACAGAAAGCCTGTGGTAGCTATTAGGGTTCTGTATCTTTTTCTAGACTACAGTGAGTGTAGCTTATAAGCATGGATGTTTTAATCTTAGACTAGCTAGCTGCATATGTTGCAAATGATGTGGTACAGTAGCAAAGACCTCAGAACAAATTAACTTCTGGAGTATTTGTCCATCAGCCCAGGTGGGTTTTGCAGCCTGTGAAGAGCTGTGTGCAATTCTAGCTGTAATACTGTTGAAATCCTGGTTGCCTCAAGTTGTCTCTATCAATTTTAATTACAGCAGTGACCCCAAGGGGCAAAACCCAAAAAATTTCTTCAGCTGTGAGAAGGATATGTTCAGTGTACAAAACTAAGTTACTACTTGTGTGTCAGTTTTCAGGGAGTATGTTTTTTCCCTAATGATTTATAATTAAGGAGGATCCATTCCCAAACTTGAGTGATTGACTCATCATATGACCTTGGCCAAGTTACTCATCCACCTTGACCTTCAGTCTTCCCTGTTGGAGTATTAGGTAAACAGTAGGAAACTTGCTGAAAGCCAGATGTGATTGATGTGATTGAGTTGAGGCTTCCTTGTTTTCTTCTGTTTTGCCTTTTTACAAAAAGGTAAATTTCCATTGTTCTTTCAAGTAGGTGTTTGAAAGTTTCACTCTGGTTTCTCTTGCCACTCCAAGCTGTAGACCTGATGTTCAAATTAAGAGAATTCAGGTTCCAGCCTCCTCTCCAAGGTACACTTCATCTTATCCTGCTAGGTCTTCTGCTGATCTAACTACTCTGCTGCTATGTCTTTGAACTGTCTAGAAGATGGTGGTCTCTTGGGAAGCTGCACCCTGTCTCTCAGATAACAATAAGATTTTGCTGCTACCTACACAAGCATACTAAACAAATAGTGGTTTTTCCAAAGATCAGCTAACTGTAGACTGCATTAAAAAATTACAACAATTAACTGTGAACCAGTCCTTCTGTCCTTAAATCAAAGAATGCTGTTGCCCAGGCAAGTGCTGTAAAATTCTTCTGATAATTTATGCTGGCTCTGCATACAGCCTCTTGCTTGAGTGCTGAGATCTTGAGGTTTCCTCTGTTTGTTCTGGGATGAAACAGTTTTCCCCAAGGGTGAGTGGACTGTGTTGTAGAGACTGCAAGGAGTATTAAAATAAGCATGCTTGTCTTGAGGTTTGTTTAATGAGCTGCTTTCTTGCCACCTGAGAGAACTGTTGTTCAGTGAGCTGTGCTTCAGACAGGTGGCTTCTTGTGAAGACTCTCCTGGTGTGTCTTGCTGAGATATACAAAGGCATTTTGGAGAGGTCAGGGAAGCTGATGGGACCTTTCCCTCTTGAAGTGAACTGCTTTGTTAGAACAGCGTCTTCTGCCCTACAGGTTTGTCTGCCTTGGTGTAGAGTTCTAGCACAAGCAAAGCACAACTCTATGCAGAATGCACCTGAGGGAAGGAAGAGTTTGTAGTCATCTTTGATGTGTGCATGAATTCTGTTTAACAGATGGTTTTGAGGTCAATGGAAGGAACTCTATATTTGAAAGAACACTGCCAGGAAAGAGAAGTTGAACAAAGGCTCTCAAAAAAACCTCTGATGTAAAACTGTTGCTGTGTCCTCTGGTCGCTTCTAGGTGGCACTACAAGAAAAAGAATGTGTGTTTACTAGCTATGAGAAGCCAACTGTTGATCTGGCTGAGGCTCTAGTGGTCAGTGCACAGAGGAGCAGCTTGTAAATACTCTAGGAGAAAGGAGTAAACTTGCTGCTGTGGTAGAATTTACTGAACTCTGAATTACATTTTACATAAAGTGTGAAACAGTGGTCACTTAGTGACAAACTGATTTTGCTTTAGTGCCAAAAATGTGATTAGGTGCAAAATTTATGTATGTAGTTCTCCAAAAATGAGAAAAAAGGAGAAATGGTTCTTTTTTTTCTCTAAGTATTTAAATGTAAAATTGCTTTATAAAGCAGTTCTGCAGAACAGTTATACTGTGTGTACAAGAGCCAAAGAAACAGCCAAAACAGGGTTTTGTTCTCATCTAAAATTTGAATCTTAACATTATTCAAGTTTTTTTCAGTTTCAATGGGAAAAATCATAATATATTCCAGTTCACAGCCATTTCTCAGCTTTTTATTACTGTCAAAGTATATGGCAGCTTTTTAGGTTTTGTTTGAAGGAGAAGGTTCTGTTTGATACAGCATATTTCTGAAGGTTTACCCTAGGAGATCACACTAAGGAAGTCATCTCATGTGATAACTTGTAAAAACAATGTTATCAAAGTAAAGATGCAGCCTTTTTTTTAAACCTTTTTATTTCTTTTTTTTCCCCTAAAATGTTTACTTCAGAGCTAGATGATATTCTGGTAAGAAATAATCCTTATCTATGAAACATTAACTAAATAACTAAAACCTTCCTTCTTTTTCAGCAGCTCCATGAGACTGTGAAAAGAAAGCTTGATAGTGCTGCTTCCCCTCAGAATGGAGACCAGCAGAATGGCTATGGTGATGTGTTTTCTGTGTCCAAGAAACTGCGTCGTGATGATGGTCTCGGTGGAGTGAGTGGTTCTTCCAATGGAATGCCCCCTGTGTCTCCACTCCATCATCTGGACAAGAAATCTGGCAGTGGAGATACCTTACAACTTAATGGAAAGCATCCCATGGGGCTAGATGGCATCAGCAAGAAGTGTCTTCCAGATGCCAGCCTGCAGATGAACGGAGGTGGTGATGCTGATGACTCATTTCCTCTGAGTTTGAACAAAGAGCTGAAGCAGGAGCCTGTGGATGATCTTCCATGTATGATTGCTGGAGCAGGGGGTTCTATATCTCAGAATAACTTGATGCCTGATCTTAATCTTAATGAGCAAGAGTGGAAGGAACTTATTGAGGAGCTTAATAGATCAGTGCCCGATGAAGACATGAAGGATCTCTTTAATGAAGACTTTGAAGAGAAAAAAGATGCAGATTCTTCAAATTCAGCTGCACAGACTCCATTGCCACAAGATATTAACATAAAAACTGAGTTTTCCCCAGCACCCTTTGAACAGGAACAGATGGGATCTCCACAGGTGAGATCCACTTCATCAGGTTCAGCATTTCTTGGTGCTGCTTCTGTACCTGTAAGTGCATCTTCTCCAGCGGTTGGTAGTTCTCAGGCTATGTTTCAGCCTTCTAATCAGTCAATGACTGAAAATCCTAATCAGCCCATGATGCAGGCATCAAACCACTCTCAGAATGTCCAGAGACCTCTCCCAAATGTGTTGTTACCTGGGAAAGGTGCAGGAAGTGCCAAAGACATGTCTTCTGCTCATCAACTTCAGCAGATTGCTGCCAAGCAGAAGAGAGACCAGATGTTGCAGAACCAGCAGCAAGCTTCACAAGTCCACCAGACAAATCAGATGTCTACATGGCAACAGTCTGGACCTTCTCATAGTCCACTGGCAGTCCCATATACCATGGAAAATCCCACCAGCCCATCAGTTTATCAGCCAGACTTCAACAATCAGAAACTCATGATGTCTAATATGGGAAATAAAAGCTCGCCAAGAGCTGGAGGCAATTACCATGTGAACATTTTGGGTCATCAGCAAAACAGTTTGAACCAGAACCCTGTGAATAGTCAAGGCTCTATGCTAGACTATGGAAACACCAAACCTCTTTCCCATTACAAAGCAGAATGTGAGCAAGGGGTTACAGTACCTGGTCAGAACAAGACTCCCATGTTGGCATACATACAACAGCGCCAGCAGCCACCACTGCCTCACGTGAGTGAAGACCAAAATGGGATGATCCTGTTGAAACCCAAGTCTGGAAACATTGCCTACCGACTACCACACAGTCAGGTGAATGTTCTGGGGTTTGTTACCCTTGTTCAGTAGCAAGCTTAAAGTTTTGCAGGATGGTTTTGTATAGGTAAGGCTAGAGTACAGATGACTTAGTGTTGTTTCAGAATGGTTGCCACATGATTTTAAAGAAAAAAATAATATGCAGGAAACTAAGACATTGATTCTTGAATCAATGATGTTTGAATCAAGAGCTCTGTTTTCCACTGGGGACAGTTTTTAATACTGAATTCTAGGTCATGTGGTAATGTGTGATTTCCAGCCTAATAGACTTTATGTCACGCTTCATAGAAGCTTCTGCTTACAGAGATAAATAGATGCTTTGTAGACTTCTGCCTAAAATAACTCATGTAAAACTCTAGTGTTAAACAGTGTTCTCAAAGAAGCTTTGATTACTTTACCTTCTTTTTAGTCTCTACTTGTGTCAGATTTGGCTTACTATAAAAAGACAAGCCTCTGGTTGCTTCGTTTTTGAAGAGATGGAAGTGAAGGCTGCATTCCTGATTTCTTGGGTGTTCTTTGGGGCTTTTCAAATCTAAGAATTCATTATTAGTTAAGTCTCTGGGGATTGGGGAAGCATGGGATAGGAGACAAATATATCTTTAAGAATGAGTAATAGTAATATTTGTCTGCTTGAAGCAATATGATTCAAGTTTTCCTGCAAAGGAAAATTCCAGATGGTGCTTCTTTACCTTCTGTATAACTGATACTACAAGTATGCTGCAGGTGAAAATTTGTGTAGTGGATGGAGGTATAGACCTGTTGGGATTCTGTAACATGTGCCTGCAGTGCATATACTAGAGGACTTGCTGAGAATAAAGGCCTTTGTTAAAAGGATTAAAGCTCCTCTAGCAAAAGCCATTGGAGATCCAACTCTATTCATATGTTTCCTCAACAAAACAAGCAAAAAAACCTCTGAAAAAGACCTGATTAGGCTGTGATAAAGACCACACTGATAGACAGATAAAAGTCTGAGCTCAATATGTGCTTCATAAGGCACAAAAGAAATTCTCTTTAAAAGCTAGCAGAAGTGACAATCTAATGACATTCTGATGGAAGAGGGGAAAGGTAAGGATGGTTGTTTATGTCACATCTTCCCCTCCCTGAAAGACATGAGAGTAACCTTGCACTGAATTGACAGAAATACTCATGAGTACTTCTGGAGAATTTCTCAGGAGCATGCATATAGAACAACTGAGCAAAGCATTACCTGTATTTGGCTCATGATTTCTTACAAAACTGCAGAGAGTGAGAACCAATCCATTTGCTAAATTCTAAACTTGAAAGTAGTGTGTGTTTGTATAATTATTGCTGAGGCTGAGCTATGCTTGAAAATGGTCAAAACTGTCAAATTTCAAATGGATTTGCTGGTACAAAAAGGATGGTATCAGATCTTGAATGATAATTGTTCCATGTTATTTTTGCTTATCCCAAGTTCCAGACTCAAAAAAAACCCCAACCAGCAGACATATGAAAAATTAATAACAGGCTTATCTGTAGTAGTGTTTTTTCTCTGAAATATGGTGATGGTTGGATTGCTGGAAAAATATGTTAAGACTCATTTTGATCAGTGATAGCCTTCTTCCCTTTCACCTGCAAATAATAAATACTGTTATACTGAAAAAAAAAAAGCAGCTTAGGAGAGGAAGCATAAACACTTGCTGAACTAAATGTTGACAGAAGAGGCAGGATTTAAATATATGTTTTGTATAGTGCAAATTTAAAGTGTAGTGTTTGAAAAGCTGTTACCAGAGCAAACTGAAGCTGATAGTTTTGAAGTGCTGTTTGTCCCTGGTGCTTTTCCTCTGGCTGAGTTGGAAGCACATAGAGCTACACTGGCATGTTTGAGATGGACTTTGGGCAGTATTTCGAGGCTGAAGTTAAAGCCTCTGTTCCTAAATGTTGTAGAGCTTCTGACCTTATCTCCTAACTGTCCTTCTGTGTCTGGCACTTTCTAGATGGGCTTATAGCTGTCTTTAATTGTCTGAACTGGAAACTGGATCACACTTCGCCTTGTCTGTTCAAAGCTTCACAGGTGAAGAAGCTATGGCAGAAAGATGGCAAAATATAAGGAACTGATCTAATTTTTATTAAATAGCATAAATGTACAAATAAATACATGTACAAACTAATTGGCAGTTTCTGCTTTTTCTGAGGTGTGCAGTGATTCCCCTTCCTGTGGAGGCTTTGTAAACAAAATCTCTCTTAGCCTGTAAATGGATAAAAATAATACAGATCTTGGTCATCACCATGAAAGTGCCTTTCCATCTGTGTAACTGTGTCCAGTTTCTAAACTCTGGAGGGCTAACCTCTTTCTGCAGCTGATGTTGGTTTCTCTGTGTTCTGCAGGATCAAACCTCCTCTCCTAATGTTCCTCGCGTTCCCGTGTCTGTCCCGGGCCCTGGTGTGGGTGCCCAGGCTCCCAGTGTCTCCATGGCAGGTAACCACAGCAACTCCCCTTATCTCAGCAATCAGCAGCAAGCAGCAGTGATGAAGCAACACCAAATGCTGATGGACCAGCAGAAGCAGAGGGAGCAGCAACAAAAGCACTTGCTCATGGAACAACAGAAGCAGCAATTCCTAATGGAGCAGAGACAGCAGCATCTTCTGGCTGAGCAGGTGAGAGGAGCCAGCAGTCTTGTTTTCTTTCACTGATCTGTTTTGATGGGTGAAACAGCATTTGAGATTTTGTTGAGCAGTTATCACATTATAGGGAAAATAGGGAATGTAAAACAAAATAGGGACTGTAAATGACAAAATGCTTTGGTGTCATAAGTGTAATTATTGTCTTGTGTTTCTGCAGAAGTAGCCTAAACACATAGGACTTGATTGCTGAGTCTTATTGTTTCTGCTGTTACAAGGCACTGTGGTGAATGAAAGGAATAAAATATAGGTAGAATTGACTAGTGTGAAAACAGGATAATACCTGCATGGAGAGAATGTATCATACAAGCAGTGGTGTAATTCTCTGTGAAATATGAAAGGCAAATGGGATCTGAGCAAAAATAAAAGATAAGGTTGAGATCCTGTTGATGTGTTCTGCAGAGATTTAAAAATGGAAGCAATGAGCAAGGGACTCTGTAAGCAAATTGTGCCTTCTGCCTCTTTTTCCCTTTGAGATTCACAGCAGTTCACGTTTCAGATTTTAAAATGTCTTTCCCTTATTTGTGTGAGGAAAATAATTAGACATCTGCATCCAACTTGCATCTGATCCTGCCAAAAGAATTTAACTCTGCTGTCTGTGAGGCTGCAGAAAGCTGTTTTACCCTCTCTGAGGGAAATGGCTCCTTCTGTGAACCTTTCTAAGCTTTAAACCTTTTGCAAGTCTTTTAGCTGGGAATCAGCCCAAAGGGACTTATTCCTATCATCAGCTCTCTTCTACATTTTTAAACGTCCATGCAGGCATGTTCCAGGCACTGGCACTGTACATACAGAGGAAATATCAATATCTGGTATGGAGGAAGGGGAAGATGAGTTTCCAAAGAGGGTTTGAGATTCAGGGAGGACCTAACATTGACATCTTCTAGAAAAAGTATAATGATCTGTACTGCTGAAGTTTTGTCTTTGAAAATAATGGATGGAGGGAAGAGCAGTGGAAACTGTTATCTTTGGGGATATTGGGGGGAAAAAAGAGCCAGTGGTTTAATGGAAATAAAAATGTGAACTTCATCTATCCCTGAGGATTACAAAAAATATTAAAATAATTGAAATGCTCTGGAGTCCTTCAGCTAATAACAGTTGGGAATATATAACTTCCTTAATTTTCAGCCCTGTGGGAAGCTGATAAATCTCTGTTCTCCACTTTAAAATTGGGAGTTGTTATCCTGGTAGATGGGATTTTCACTGTAATAATAGTTTGGAAAGTAGAGGTGGTGAAAGAAGGTCAGGTAATGGTTTTGGAGGAGAGGGGGGACATGCAGGACACCTTAACTTTAATTGCAGCAACTGTCCATCAGAAGCTGTACTGAAGAAAGAAGGAAGTGATTCAGACTCCTCTGAACTGAAAATAGGTGAAAGCCCATTTTGAGGGGAAGGGTGTAGTAGAATCTGCAGTATTGGGGAGTTATGGCTGTGCCACATCCTAGCAAATGGCATTTTGATCACCTGGAGACTTCTATTGAAATTGAGGACTAGATTGAGGTGACAGAGAAGTCTCTTCAGTTCTTGACCTAGTGTAGATAAAAGCACAAGAATGTGGTTGGCAGTGTTTTAAAGGAAATTGTCTGAATGTTGGGAAGGACACGTTTTTGATATTTGAGTAAAACCAATTTGAGCTAAGGGAATTTTGTGGTGGAAATGTGCTGTCAAAGACAGAAGGACAAATGGTGCTCAAAGCACCAGTAAAACAGTCATTTCTCTCTGAGGTTTTGTGATCTAGAAACTTACATAAATACTTTTCAGTAAATAATTCAGTTTTTGGTGAGTTGTATGTTAACATCAAATGTCAAAAATTACTAATAGTTACTATCCTGAAATGTTAACAAAGGGGTAATCTTTGCAAGAGAGGAAATACAGGGTGTTGGCATCCTGCTTGTACTTTTGCATCCCTGGTGAATGGTGGTTATTAGAGCTCTGTTACAGCTGTGGCCCAGTAGGGTTCCTTGGCTAATAGTGTCAGACCTCTCTCAACAGTGGGTTGGTGTATTAACAGGGTGATAAGTAACATATCTCACACACAGTGTTGAAATATTTGGTTGTGGTTAGCCACCACATGTTGCTATAGTGGAAATATCAGTATTATGAAAAGGTTTGACTCCTGTCTGGTTGTGGTAAAGTACAACTGACTTCTACAACTTGTATCTTTGTATAGTGATACTGGGACTCTGATACCAAATTAAGGAGCAGCTTTACTTTGGAGCTGAACAGACTTTGGTACTTCATTTGAGACATTTCTAGGCCTTGTGCTTCTCAATCAAGCTAGATCCTGTTAGCCTTCTCATTTGATCTTTGTTTCTTTGCATGTGGATGATACTGACTGTAGTTTTACAAAAGCATTTCTGAATCAGTTGATCTGTTTTGCAAGAGATTTATGGTTTCAGGTAGCTTCAGTGCCATTCCTTGCCACTCTAAAGCTGTCCTTGCACTTGCTGTTCTGCATTTTGTTAAAAATATGTTGTTATTTTTTGTATTCTTAGCCAGGTTTTGCAGCTCTTGGTTTCTCTCAGAACTATGGCATCTCTTCTTGGCTTCTGTGGTCAGCCTCTTTCAGGTTTGACTGGTCCTGCAAGCAACAGGTCCTTTCTGTCAAGCAGCCTGCCCTCTTCATTCCTCTGCATGTCTCAACAGCTTCTTAGTTGTAGACATCTCTAAAGGATGGTAGTAATGTGTATCTGCCTATTCATTACATTGCACTAGTCTCTTCTTTAAAGGCTTATTTCTTGTCTCTTTGCCCCAGTACACTTGGAAGGGAATTTCTGTCCCCTCCTGTGCTCTGTGTAACTTTTCAGATAAGTAGGTAGTTGTGCATTGTATCACTATTTAGTTATGTCAGAATTTCAGTCTGGTGGAAGATACCTGTTGAAGAGACAGAAATACTATGTCTGATATGTTTCATACTGTAATAGCAGCCTCTTGGCTGTTGACAATGTCAAGATCTCTGAGTTTACTATGAGTGACATTCCCCTCAAGGCTTTAAATTTCATGTTCCTTAGGAGTTTCCCAACAGAAGATTTGCTTCTTTTATTTTTCAAATGGTTTTATCATAAATCAGGTAAAGAGAAAAATCTGTGGTATATAAGAATTGGGATTTGTCTATATTTTTTTTTCATTTTGAAAGCAAGGGCTAGAAAATATTTGTATAGGTTTTTACTTTTCTGAGTAACATTGGTGATATTTGTGACTTGCAGTTTTATTTAGTTTCTAAAGAGAAGTGTAAAATAAATTGCTGTGGGAGTAAAGAGCAAAAAAATAAGTGTGAGATTTTTGTATACACACTTGCTTTTGCTCTTTTCTTACCTATTTGTGTCTCTATTGCTAAAAATTCCTATTATGCTACTGATTAAAAGACAAACACCTGAGGTTTTCAGTGTTTTAAAGGCATTGTAATAACTCATGTAATAATTCTGTTGTCTCTTGAGTACCTAGTGTTGTCACTCATCACATTAAATTGACTGTGAACCTTGAGAACAAAGATCTGGAGTGACTTTAAGGCTGTAGAAACCTCTTTAATTACCAGCTCTGCATAAAAGCTTCTGTTCATCCAAGATAGTCACCCTAAAAAAAAAGCTTGACTTGTTTCCTAATTGCCTTGCACTTGACCTTCCTCAGGAGAAGCAGCGGCAGCAGCAGGAGCAGCAGCTGCAGCGGCATCTGACTCGCCCACCTCCCCAGTACCAGGATCAAGCCCAGAATCCATACCAGCAACCAGTTGGACAGTTCACAGGTAAGGAATGATGGCAATAGGAATAATGACAGGAAAAATAACAGGAGTGAAAAATCAAGGTGTCTTCAAATTTCCTGGATCAGATAGCTTTTAATTAATCTATTACAACATCTTTCCACATTCCTGTGCCTTGAAACTTGGAGACTCAGTTCAGTTGCAAATTAACAGCTTCTCCTGCCCCAGATACCTGGGACAACTTACACTTCTTATTCTTGGAAATGAGTAAAATTCTTAAGTACCTCTGTTGTTCTAAAGGCCTTTTTATACTACTGTATCCCTTTAAAGGTTGTAGATTCTCTTGAAGTTTCACATATTAGGAATCAGGTTTATTTTTTTCTGGAGCCTGACATCACTGCTGCTTGTATCTATCACAGACCCTTATTAAAGAAAAACACATGATGTATTATTTCTCTCATCTACTGGGACGGGTTTAAAATTCTCTAATATTCTTACCCCTGCTTCCTTTGGAAGGGAATACAATTTCAATTCTCTTCATTACATTTTAGTGTCCTACATGGGTTTTATTGGAGGAGAAAAAGCTTGATATGTCTTCAGTGTATTAACACTGATAAATAAAAGATGCTGTTGCCATTAAGCTGGAATAGATTCATGGATGTGAAAGAACTAAAGAGCAGTAAAAACTCATCTCCTTACCTGAAAAATGCATGCTTAGCAGCACATCAAGAAGCCATTTGTCTTTTTTCATAAACCTGGAATAAAAAAAGTGGTTATTCCCTTTGTTTTGTTTCCTTACTCTCTCTGTTCATACAGAAATAAATACTGAAGGGAAAAGATGCAAACAGAAATGTAACAGCCTCACTGACAAAGTTTGTGGCTGTGGTGTCTGGTAGAGCTATGGCTGGGGTTTGTTAACTGAAAAAACTTGTTACCAATAGAGAAGGCTTGTGTGTTAACACAGTGATCAGTAGCAGCCTTCAAATATTGCACTGAAACATGTTTTTTCTCCTGCTGCTTTTCTAAGAAACACAGTAGTACTCCTGTTAGAGTGTGTTTTGCTATTATGAACGTCAGTATTACTAAAATTATTCTTGCATTGTTATGATAATTGTAACTATTTTTTGCATCTTAAATCCTGGTATGTGTACAACCTCTTCACTGTAGTTTGAGTGAGTAAAGTAAGTTTAAGCAAGAGTCTTTCCCCACCCATCCACACCCCCATAACATTGGTGGGGTTTATGGTGTGCTTTGCTGATAACATATTCAATGTCATTTGAATTTTATTTCAATATATTTGAATAAAAATTTGATTACAGCTATCTTAAACCTTACTTTTTGGGTTGAATGTAGAGAAAGTACTAGTGTAGGTAGATTTCCCTTGGTCAGTAAGTGGTATTTTTTAACAGCCTAGCAAGTTGTGCATGTGCTTAAAAATATGTGTGTATACCTTTGTCACAAAGAAATATCAGAGCCCTGCCTTAATTTTTATTTTTTTTTAAATTGATGATTCTGAACTCTCAGAAGTGGTGTTCAGATTTGTTAGGACATTGGTATATCAGCGTTTGAGATCAAAGTGGAGCTGAGAACCAGAGCAACAGTTGAGAGTCTTTAATTAAAGTTCTGCTGTCTGTGTGTTGGTCACATAGGTTGGTTTATACAAATGCAGCTGCATCTCCATTCTGGATGATAGTGTCTCCAAACCTTTACTCTGGCTGAACAGAGATAATTTAATGTACTAAATATTTCTCTCTATTTCAGGGTCATCTCCAGCCATGCCTGGTGTCAGTAATTTAGGACAGTCCAGCTCCAGTAGTCCCCGGATATTTCCTCAGACCCCGAACATGATTCAGATGGGACCTGGACACAGTTCTGTTCCTGCACTCCAGTCAGGCTCCAGTCAGCAGGACCGAGGGGTGACTCAGTATACCAATATGCAAAACATTCAGCGAGGAGGATTGTACAACTTGCAGTCTGGTATGACACAGATGGTTCCCCAGCATGCAACTCCAAGTGCCAATGGACAGCCACCAATGCAGAGACAAGGCAGCTTGGGCCAGAGTGCTGCTGTTCCTGCTGCATATGGGCAGAATACCTTAGCAAACTCAAGTATTTCTCAGCAGCACAATAAGGGTGCACTGAATCCAACCCTATCTAAGCCACAGATGACAAGAGTACCAGCTGCTATGGGGGCTCAAAATCCATCTTGGCAACACCAAGGTATCCCTAATATTAACAACCAGCCGCAAGCAAACAGTGGCTTAGGACCATTTACTGCCAGCTCCTCTTTCCATATGCAGCAAACTCATCTAAAGATGGCAAACCAACAGTTTGCCCAAGGAATGCCTCAGGTAAGCCTAAGCACCAGCAGACCGATCACCTCTCTGAACGCTGCCGTCTCTGGGCAGATGTTGTCGTCGTCTTTAGGTGCCCAGCAGCGGACAAACCCACCTACACAGCAGCAGGTACCCTCACAGCAAGTCTTGCCTGGCATGAACCAGACTGTTCCAGATCTGAATGCTTTCAACCAGAATCCAAATCAGCAAATGCCCAACAGAGGTAATCTGCACTGTAGTCAAGGGTACCCCGTGAGGACAACTAGTCAAGAGCTGCCTTTTGCCTACAGCGGCCAGTCAGGCAATAATGGACTTCAGAACTTAACTGGTGACACAGATCTGATAGACTCTTTGCTGAAAAACAGGACTTCAGAGGAGTGGATGAATGATTTGGATGAGTTGTTAGGAACTCATTAATATGGGGGTGGGGGGGTTCTACTTTTTTTAATTATTTCATTAAATATAAACAACACTTGGACCAAAAAACCTGTGGCATTGAGGAGACTTGCAGGCATTAGAGGTAAATGGTTGGGAAAGGGACTGGAGTTGCTTCTCAATGAGTGTTGATACGTGGTTAGTGGCACACCAAGCAGGTCTGCAGGAATAGCGTGCTGTATCTTGGTGTCTCTAAGCAGTTGCACGCTTGAACAGGTCAAAAAATACTGCAGGTGTCCCAGCCAGCCTTTTGGAAATGTCACTGGCATCTTGGTGTTCTAGAGTGAATTATTGTTAATTATTTAAAAAGAAAACTAAATTCCACCCAAGTAGTGCAGAAAGAAAGCAACTAGTTGCACAAGTTGTGTTTAGGGCTTAGTCTCCTGCAGCTATTACTTGCAATCATTATTTGTTCATAGCTTGACATGCTGTTAGAGTACAGTCCATCTAACTTCAGCCTTCTGATTGGAGGAGAGGCTGAATTGTTTCTTTTCCCCACTGCTGAAGCGTGTGCCTGTACTCTGAGTAAGCAAGTGATACTTCACAGTAAATATTTCTAGTTGCTGGTAATAGATGACAGAAAGTATTAAAACCTGGCCAGTTAGTCTAGGTAGTTGTCTTAATAGATTGTAGTCCTTTAAGCTGCAGTTTGCACTCTGTTGTAGAGAGGCACAGTTCTTGGCTTATACCTTGCTGTGTTTAAAGGGGGAATTTCTTATGGGAGAACTTTTAAACTATAGTAGGTTTAACATGAATTGTAAAGCCATTTACTTTGCACCTGTTTCTTCATAACTTATTTCCAAAGGTAGTTGTATTTAAATGAAGGCTTTGCTTCATGACAGCTCATCTAGTTTTCTTTGTTGTAAAAATGAAAACTAACTCTTGAGATCAGTCCATTCCCCAAAGTTAGCAATGAGCACAAGACTTTGTCACTTCAGGAGAAAGATAACATTTGGCCAAGAGGTGGCAAGTCCTTATCAGCAATAATAGCACAGCCAGCCTGGGAGAATACTTGTATCAGGGTTGCTCCAACATGGAAGTCTCCCCCTTTAAATACTTTTTTTTTTCTTTTTAATATTGGGTTATGAGTTTGATAATCTTTCTATAGACTGGTGGATTTACTTCTTTAATATCCCTTGAAGCAGATGCTGGTTCTTTGGCTTACCCCAAGGAGACCTTTTATCTGTACGTTGGGGTCAGTCCCAAAAAAGGACAGAAACCACCATGGGAACAGTCAAGTGTTCCAAAGTCCTTACTTTCTACCAAAAAGAAATCCCCTATCCACCAACAAACCACCTTGCCTTAACCTTTATTTTAAAATGAAAATAAAGTTGAAAGCTTTTGTTTTAAATGCACAAATACCTCTTCCCTTTTAAATCCACTGTTTTGGAAAACTCCTTTAAAGTTTGTGATCAAACCCAGCATTGTGATTTAAAAGCAATTTCCTTCAACACAGACTGGCTTCTTCAGGAGCTTTCTGCACTGCAGAGATGCATGAGAGAGGTTTTTTTCCAGAGTGGGTGAAGGGAAGTGAAGGATAACCTTGATTTCAAAGAAGGAAAATATGTTACTGTATCTGCAGCTCCTTTATGAGACAATTTGCACTTTTAAAAACTGCTTTTTTAACACTAATACTTTAACCCTTTCCAAATATGCATGGAACATGGTTTGTCCAGTACACTTACCTAGTGTGGGTGAAATACTCTCTGTTGAACAGATTGGATACTGTATCATTTGGAACTGTTGGTGAGAGATGTGCATTGATCGGTGGATCCCACCCTTGAATAGTGGATAAAACTTCACTGAAGCAGACTTATCCCTTGTAGAGCTTTTGAAAAGGTTTCTTAAAGATTGTCTTTGGATGGGAAGACAAAGGTGTTAGTAACTTTGGTTGTTGACACTTCTGATATTTTCTAGAATAAGTAGTTGAGAGGCAAATAACTGATGCTAACTTTTCTTATGCTGGCAATCTAAGAAAAGAGCTAGTGAGTTGGGTTTACTAGTAAGGTAAACCATAAACTGGTCCAAGGTAAGTGTCATTAGAAGAGTATAGATATAAACTAGCAATGGCAGGGGAAGGAGTGTTTGCTGTATTTTTATTTTTATGGGTTAACTTTGCACCAGTGTGCCTTCCCTTCCTTTGGGGGTGCTTGGGACCTCAGAATTTGAAGTGACATCCTTCAATGTCACTAGTTTTTTGTTCTTCTCCCCCTTACAAACACTTGAGAGAAATAACAGGGTAGTAGGATTCAGCTTTTCTTTCTTCCCTGTTCCGCTTGTGGTAAAATCTGCTACGTTTTCCAGTAGATTTTGCACACAGACTTTGTTCTGAATAAGTCAAAATACAATCCATCCAGTTGTGATTTCTTCATTGGAGGAAAAGACCATCTGCTGTTCACATGATTACTACCAAAAAGGCAATCCAGCTCTATGTCCAGGAAAATGCAGATGTACTCTTTCCTCCAGCGTTTCTGGAAGCTAAGGTGGATATTGCCCTGCTTGACCAGAGGGTTTGTTCAGGAAGGGATCTAGATTGGATGACAGGGCCTTTTCATGGTACTGTTTAGCAACAATTGTGATTCTAGGCAAACTGGCTTAGGATGCCCATTGGTTTTCATATGTGAACAGGATCCAAACAGCATTTAACCTCACAGTAAAAACAGCCCTCGCTCTGGTTTTGGTCCCTGGCCACAGAATGCATTCAGACTGTTGGAAATATGGGATCACTGTAATAAAGAGTTCAATGGAAGTGAAAATACAGTTTAGATGTAAATAGGTGCATGGGTAGGGCTGGGCTTTGCCTCTGTGCCCTTGAACATGTAGCAGCCTAGATATGTATGCACTTGGGCTTTCCATTTGCTGCAGCTTCAGAGCAATAAGATGTATCTCCCCTGAACTGTACCCAGCCAACTGCCCATGGCTTTATTTATAAACTGCAGTTTTGGTTGGGTAGGAAAGGTGAGAGTGTCACTGTGCAACATCCACTGCCTTCCAAAAACCACCAGTCAATTGAAAAGGGTGCTCAAAATGTTGTTATACACATTTCCTTTGTGTAAATAAATGTTTACAGTTTTATATTAAAGAGTTGAATAAGAGTTAGATCTTCTGACTGTATATTTTTTACTTTTTATAGATTTTAAAACTATAATTCTTTATATATGTGTTTGGGGGGTATTATGGTAAGTTTTATGCTTGTAAATGGAGAACAGTTGAATTTGATGCTAACCTTTATGATTTTTTTGTCATTGAAATGTATAAAGAGTCCATTAATCCCCTTATTCTTTTACTACAGTTACTGGTGCACACCAAAAAGAAATCCTTCACTTCTGTTTTATCATTATAAAATAAATATTTTGCTAGTGTATTAAACATACATGGTGTGACTTTATACATTTGTGAGAGCTGAGCAGAGCTCAGTAGTGCTCCTAGGGAGATGATTCCATTCCTTCCAACACACGATTCTGGGCAGCCTGTTGCTGAGGCTCAGATTCTTCTGCTAGGTCTCACCAATGACTTAGTTTCAGAAGGTGCATTTAAACAGACCAGACCTGGATAAAGAAGCTGTAGAAAACTTTCCTTTGAAAACAAGACTTTGTGCAACACCCACTGCTTCTGGACATTTGTGGAGGATTTTGTGGGTTTTCTGTTGTTCTTTTGGGGTTTTTTTGTTTGTTGGTTGGTTTGTTTTTGGTGGGGTTGTTTATGAGGGTGTGGGTTGTTTGTTGTTGTTGGGTTTTTTTGCTTTTTTTGTTGTTTTTTTAATGCAATTATAGGCCTTAAGCTAGGAAATAAGACTGTAGAGGTGGTTGCTACTAGTGCAAAAAGATGCCAATAAATACCCAAACCTCGTATGTGCAAAACTGTGGAGTTCCAAAAATATGCTCTGATTCCCTCAAAATAACAGACCTTAGAGGTTCAAACTGATTTCCTGCAGACTTGTAAAAAGACAAAGACAATGTTTGATGTAGGCAGGTGGCACACAAAAAACCCCAACCCCAAACTAAGAAATGAGGAGCACATGCTGCAAGCATCAGTTAGCATTTCTGAGTAAGGACCAAAATCCCATCAGGAAGTTGCATGAAAATTTTGGCTTAAAAGCTGGTTAGATCCTCAAGCTACTGCATAGGGCTGGTGGGTTGAAGAGGCTGTGAAACAGCATGGCAAAATAGGTCTTTCAAACCCTGCTGGGTTGTTGAGCCTCTTATGATAGACACTGGCTGTATGTCAGTTAGAAGTAAAGCAAGGATCTGTGGCTCCATTGGTGCCCAAAGCAGCCCAGCTGTAGTGGGGTGTGTTTGGATGTTCATATATTCTTGTTAACAAGTTATTACTTGATAAATTATTCTGAATTGAACATTTCAAAGCAGTTCATTTAGTGAATCATAGCACTTGCAGCAGACCCAAGGCTTCAGTTATGTAGCATTTCCTGTTTGTCAGGTGTGCCTTTTACCTGATTAAAATCTAGTCTGAAGTTCTAAACTTGGATCTCAAATCTCTCCAACCACAGAGTGAGCAGTAACAATAAAGAGTTTGCAAAGTGTGCCCCATGTGTTCCTTGCTAAGGCTGTGTTCACCTTACATGGTGCTGTAATTTCAAGCATCCCCATGGAATAAGAATTGGCTTCAGACATTGAAGGATCATCCTCCAAGCATTGAGGTTGGTGTCTTACTGTATAGCTATTGTGGTTAAGGCTCCAGCTCAGCACCTTCAGGTTTCCTCACAAAGTACATCCTAACTTGCCTGAGTATGTTTTGAGTATACTCCCACTCTAGGAGCCTTGAATTGTGTTTAGGAAGAGGAAGATACCTGTAACTTCAGAAGCTTATAAAGAACCAAATGTAATGATAAGTAACAGTACCAAGATGAGCTGCTTCCAGCCTGTGGGGAACTGTAAAGTTATTACTTTATTAACTTTTGCTTTATGGTCCCATTAAAAATGCTGCAATGTATTTAATGTTGAGTAAAACAGAAGTTTCCCCATCTGTCCCTTGCTGAAGTGACATCATGCATGGGCATGGTTTTCCAAGATTTTAAGGAGTCAGTGACAGCTTGTGACCAACCTCTGCACAGAAACTGATTATTTTTATTATTGCTTGATGTTTCTTCTGAGGCTAACATAAATCTCATTCAAGTGTTTTTAAAGCCTGAATTGTTGGTTGAAACAGTGTAAGCTGAAGTAGATCACTGGTGACATTTCCCCTCTGACTTGTATATTGGACACCCTAGATGAAATGTTGGGTCAAAGTAGATTCTCTTAAGGTTAATTGTTTTATTTTGCTTTCAATCTGGGTCTGCTAGTAGCTTGGAAGGTCATCAAAAGTCACATCAGGAGTGTTTTGCAGAGAAAGGAACAGCTTTCCTATTCTGCATGCCTGGATCTTCACAAGCAGTGTGAAGTTGTATATCTGAATGAAGTTTTGAACTCGACAAGCTGTCAGGATGGATTTTGAGGTGAAGAAGATTCAAACCAGAAGGGCAAACTTTGTATGTCCCCAAACTTGTGCACAAATTCTGTACTGAGGGTTTGTGAGTGTGACTATACAGAGACAAATGCAATGGCTCAACCATATCCTGTCCCCTCTTCACCAAAATTAAGGGAAAATCTTAGCTAATAATGAATGATGCCTTTTTTTCTCTGTTCTGATTTTAAAAACTTCCCTTATCCATATAAAGCTGCTCCAAAACATAGGATAACTTTTGGAACTGATGCATATTTTGCTTTTGTGAACTGGAGGGAAAAGTTATTCAAAGCTAAAAAATTGCTCTTTTTCAAACTTTACGAATTCTGATGTCAACGGAACATCTGTGAGGGTCTGCATGTCTACATCCTCTGCTGCCTTCCATTCAGAACTGGGAACTTTTATTTTGTGTGTTAGCCAGGAACAGGTGTGTACTGCAGAATTTATAGTCATCAGAAAATGACAAAAAGTGACTGAGCACTGGGAAAGAACTGTACTCTGATTTGATAAACTTGCTGCATTAATTAAGAGGATGCAATATCTGACTGCTCTTTTAAAAATTCAGAATCCAATAACAATTAAATTATTCCAGTTGAAATCTAGAAAATCTTTCATGTGGTCAACTCCACTACTTGGAATAAGAGCAAAAGGTTCTAATTTGTAAATGCTTCTTAATAATTTTTTACAGCTTTGCACATAACTTAGATGCTTTAGAGCTGATAAAAACTAGCAATAAAAAGGGCTGGAAAAACATCCCCTCACTTTTCAATTGCCTGTAATATATGAGTCAGTCATAGCACAAAGTCAGCAAATATAACTGCAAGAATTTCACTTGCAAAATTACTGTTGCTACTGCAAAAGGCACTTGCCTGGACTAGCAATTTTCTGATGGCTGGCTGCTTTGGAAGATGGTGTGGAGAGAGTTAAGGTGTGCTGGAGGAAACACGTGTTGCTGCAGAGCACTGAGGAGGCTGTTGTAGAGCATGCAGGAGTGGGAGGGTTGGAGAGAGGACTGGAGAGCAGCTGTGTCCTCCTCACACCTGGCTGGGGGCTTGGAACACTCGGCAGCATGAGAAATCAGATAGACCTGCTGGCCACTGTCACGCTTTTGGGAGTCCTGGAGCAAGGTAAATAAGTGTTGTTTATTTAATGTTAGGTGGCATTGAGCTGATTATGTTGGACTTTGTGGATCTTAGTTGCTGTATTTTGCTTGGAGTCTCTGTGGAATGAAGGTTGCTACTTTCCAAGATGGTTAAATTCTGTTTGTTGACAGTGGAAGTGCCATGCATGAGGATGTTCATTGTGTAATAGAGACTAAGATGATCTGCAAACCTCAAAGCCAGCATCTTGAAGGAAATGAAATCTAAGTTTTACTTTGAAACCTAAAACAATTTAAACACTAGAATGTCTTTAAAATATTTTCTATGGCTTAATTTTAGCAGGCAGTGTGTAACTTTAAGAGTGACTGGAGGTAGCCAAGATCAAGGCAGGTTGATACCTGTGCTGAGGAGGAGGTCAGTGTACAAACAAATATTGTATATATAGAGAAAAAAGCATCATGGACACATGTATTTCTCTTCTGTGACCAGCATGGTTCTATGTCCATCTAGCTTAGCTGCAGAGAGCAGATGACAAGATGAGTTGACAGCATACTAATTTGGAAACTAACACAAGCCCTGCTGGCCAGAAACAGGCATCTGCATAGAAACTCTGCAACTTCTTGTCATTTCAATGGATGTGTTTGGTTTAGACCATTAAGAAAGAAGCAGTAATGTCAAGCTCTGTTTACTTCTTGAGTTTGTGTGCCCTTTGGGCAAAAGTCTCTTGGGCTCCAGGCCATGGAGGAGGATGCTCCCCTTGCCTAGCATGGGGATAGAGCCTCCACTTTAGTAACATCTTCATGTTTCTATGAGGGAAGGTTTGTAGATTGTTTTTGTTGCTGAATAAATTCACTGTAGAGCTGTCACACCTCTTTGTTACAAATGGATGTGAACCTCTGAGCAGCCTGATGTATTTTTAGCCATCAGATTAATCTCTTCATATGAGCTTTACTTAAAATACAAATACTCTACTTGAGAATAGAGTTAAAGATTTCTTGATTATTAGTAATTTCCCTCAAACCATTTATACAGAAATACCAGCAACTACAAATGGAAAACACTTAAATCTTGCTAATTTTATTGTTATTAAAATAGGTGAGGCTGGAGAGAGTGTTTAGTGTGCAAAGAGAAGGCATGAAAACTTGAAATTGAGTTATGGAAACATTGCTAAACCCTTTCCATAGGGAGACCCTCAGAAGCCAACCCAAATATATTTGGTTTATGAGAACTTCAAGTACTTTTTAAAGGCTGTAGCCTTGGGTCTTTTACTTTCATGCTATGCAAACCATACAAGGTGTGAAGCCAGCAGATAAATAGCAAGTATTGGTACCCTCTTACCTGTGTTAGATTGGATAAATTAGCCTTGTTTCATGGTCTCTGCATGGGCAGCCACGGAGCAATTGCACACCACTGTTTCTTTCCAGCCAGTAAGTGTCTGTGCCAATGTCACCTTCATTCAGAGCTGTGCAGAAGCTTTTTTTGCACCTTTTGAAAGGACATTGCATGTATGACTTACAGATTTAAGGTCCATTCTGAGAAGGCAGAGCACTGAAACACCAGTGTGTGCTACGTGTACAAATACACCCCCATGCAGGAGGTATAACTTAATGGTTGAGCTCAGTACTGTGGTTCATTTTTATTCTTTATTTTCTGGGAGCCCACTGCTTCCCCATCCTCTCAAGAAACTTTCCCTTTTAGATTTAGTTACACTCAGTAAAGGTCTGAGCTTAGTGCTCTGTAGATACATGCCCTGGCTCTGTCTTGAGCAGTGTAGTAGAGAGCAGAACAATGTTATCACAGTTGTTATGGGGTTTCCCACCCCCATCTTTGTTTTTATGGCTTCAAAGGAGATAAAGCTTACACAATGTCACTGTCAGTCCCCACAGAGGTTGTTTGCCAGGTTCACTCCAATGGGAGGAGGTATCAGCCATAATATGGCTTGACGAGTCTGTGGACATAATCAAATAAGAGAGTGAAAGTTTGGCTGATACTTCCACTGAGGAGCAAAGTGCATGCAGAGCTCAGCCCCTGTGAGCCCCTGGGAAACCACACAGGCATTTAACCTCAAGACACAACTCACAAGAAACTAGTCTGAAAGGTTCTACAGAGTAAATGGAACTCTCTTCACTAAATGTCCATGCTTGGAGGGTTTGTGCCATGTGTTGGTTTTTTGACATCTCATTTTGAGAAGTGCTTTTGGAGGGTGATTCTGCATCCTTAGTGCTTGACCCATACACAGGTTTGGAAGCATCCTCCAAAAGGCTCTTGCTCCTCCTATGTGTTTTTTTGTTATACATCCCTAAGTGTGAGGGATCTGTTGCAGGACTTGTCTGAATATTTGACCCTCTACACAAGCAAGATGTTGAGCATAGAGCTGATGGAGAGGTTGGGTCTGAAATTATTCTTACCATGTGGTCGTCAGCCAAAGGAGTGCTGTGCTAGGAAGGGTGCAGATGGCATGAAGCAGGATGAAGGCTATTGCCCACCACAGTCAGGCTTATGCTGCAGGCCAGAGCTCAGCATAACATGATAACTTCAGCTCAGTTCATTTCTTAAGAGGTGGCTGGGATGAGACCCTGAGAGCATTAAGTAGTTGTACTTAATAAGGAGAGAGGTGCTCCTCTGATATGAAGAGGAGGTAACAGGATGGGTCATGGTTTCACCGTCTTTTCCCCAGAGCTCTGCCAGCTGCTGCTGTATTGCCAGTTGTGTGTGACTGCATTCCTAGCTGCCTGGTTTCACAGGAGGGATGCTGCACCTTGGGGACATTATCCTCACCCTTGACCATAGTGAATGTGCTACACATGAACTGGGGAGTGTGGGGGAGGAAAAGGCTTGTTCCTACCCATCTTCTCTCCCAGCACCTCTCATTTAGGACTGGATAACTGCACACACCGTGGGAGACACTAGAACACACAAATGCTTTCTTAAATCAATGTTATGTGTGTATTTAAAAAAATAATTCATTGTGTAATACACAGGTCACAGAGCATCAGATTATTTAAGTTTCTAATTCCCCTTCCTTTACATATGTTCTAATGCTTTTCTGCAGGCATGCGTGGATCTGTCTTGTCTTTAATCTTGCAACATCTGTCCCTACTTTCCCACCTCTCCCCTGCTGTTCAGCTTTTATCTTCTTTGTCAGAATAGGACAGTGCACAAGGCAGTCCTTGCAGCATGGCTCCTCATCTCACTGTTCAGTGCTCTGGAGGTGTTGCCATGGTAGGACCTTGCTAACTCAAGTGACTCACTCAGCAGCATGCTGCCACAGCCACCAAAGTAATTGTTTTTATAATGTAGTTCTCTCCTGTATGAAAACCCTCATTTTTGATGAAGGCAGCAATGTAGTAGTAGTGCACCTAAGTAGGAACACTTGAAACATGGGCAATCACCTGAGGGAGTAAGAACTTTCATCAAATAGTGAGACAGCCCAAATCTTCATGTTAACAAGTTTTCATTGTTTGAAAGGGACATGGGAAGTCCCTTCAAAAGAAGTAGGGTAGCAAACACTGTGCTAGAACCTTGACCCAAGCTTGGCACAGGCTGGTAGCAGTCCTGGCAGCACATCTGCTCCTTGAACAGCTTGAGCCTTGGGGCCACCCTGCAGGAATGAAGTGGAAGAAATTATCACCTCCTTGCCCTTTTTCTTCTCTTGCCTTGATTGTGAGCATCTCTAATTGACTTTAGGATATCCCCATGCTTTGGATGCTGCTCTGACACGGGGCCATCCTTGTACAACAGCTTTCTTCCAGCTAGTACAGCAGAAAGTGTTATACATCATTCCATAGGGTGACTAATACTCCAAATACAGAGCACAGGATTAAAAAAGGATAATATTCTGTGACTGGGTGTGGACTCGGTAAGGTTTGATGTGTGTTACTGGCCTTCCTGCAGGACCAGGACACGTTTGATCTGCTGGGGAGCAGCACCAGAGCCCCTGCTGCTGCATGCTGGGTGTGAGGCTGTGCAAAGCACCAGCTAGCACATGACTCTGTGGCACTGGGGCTCTGCCAGCATAACCAAAGCTGAGCTTAAACTATGAGCGTGAAATAAATGGCACCTTTATTCCAGGTTGTGTCTGACAGCCCTGGGCTATGAACCATCAGCTCTTTTCCTTTAACCACTTGCTGGATTTCAAGTTAGATAAAGCTTGGCTAAATAAAACACTGCATTGTTCCTGTGTTGTTCTTTTTTTAGCCTATTTTGCACTGCAGGTGATTTATGCCCGGAGGAAGTACAAGATCTCTCCTCCTGAGACAACAGGTCACCCTGAATTCGAGCGGATCTTCAGAGCCCAGTAAGATTTTGACTTTTTTGTGGTGACTCCATCTAGCTATGACTTGACTCAAGTGTCACTACCAGGAAAGACAGAAGTCACCTTCAAGTCACCTTTCAATTACTGTTATTGATACTAGATTTTTCGTTTATTTTAATGCTTTGATTTGGAACACCTTGCTCTGGCTGGAGTGGTTCTGCCCATCCCCAATAATCCTCCTCCTGGCATTGTGAGAGGCAGACAAATTACAAAGTGGTGGCTGTGTGGAAGATGTGCTGAGCATTAGTGGATTAATTAGTTTAATATTAATATTGGTGCCAAATCGTAAGAGGAGCTAAGGCTCTATTAATAACCTAATATTTTCTTGTAAGTTGCTGCTGTTGAACTGGAGCAAAGGGCCCTGCTGGCAGAGCCAGCTATGAGGACGTTTCATTTCTTTCCTTTCTTTAAGCCATTATACTGTGAATGTTGGCACTCATGGGCCCACGCCAAGGGCTGCTTTCTTTTTGCTCTGTTACTATGGAGAGAGCAATGCTGGAGCTAAACTGGAAACGTTCACAGATCCCTTCAGCTTTCCAGCAAGCACCAGATTCTGTCTTTCATCTCTGTTGTTCTGTTTCATAAGCAATTGAAAGGAGTTGGCTGGAGCTGGTTTGAAGGGTAGTTGGAGCACGGCACTAAATCCTGAACAAAGCAGCTGCATTTCCTTGCCAGCATGCAGGAAACATTTGTGGAGTGACAAAAACACCTGCTCTGATCCTGTGATGTAGTGAAAGGCCAGCCTGCTTGGGAGGCATCAGCCTTGGCTAGTTGGGTAGCTGCTGATGGGGCTTTTCATTAAATACTGTGCCTTAACTGAGTTGTGCTGTGGGCTGTAGTGTGCTGGGAACCCTCTGCTGTGTTCTGTGGAGAAGGTGACCTTAGAGAACTTGGGTTTGAGAAGGTATTTCTTCCTTTCCCCCCTCCCCTCATTTATCCTTTTTAAGTGGGAAAGGATATAAATAGATAATTTGATATGTTAAAAAAAAGAGAGAGGGGGGAAAAAAGGTATTGATTGTGGAATCCTGGCAGTCTCCCCTTGCTGGGGCTCAAACTGCATTTGCAGCCTAAGGTTCTTCAGAGTTTTTCCAGCTCCTAATCTGGCTCCGTTCCCTAAGGCTTGGTAAATTTTTGGCCAAATTTAAGAGTCAGTTGCCTAGGGAATTGGTAAAATGTAAGAGAAATTGAGAAACAAAACTATTATCCTTAATAGCACAGCTTCTACTGTCCTTTCTTGCAGAACATCTGTGGTTTTGCCACTTGAAGAGAAAGGAAGAAACACTGATCAGCTTCTGCTGAATTCTGTCTTGGAGCGTGACTTGTCCGACACCCAAATTTGGGCTGTCCTCACTCAAGAGGAAGAGACAGCTCCTTAAATAGTGATAAGGAATCTTCACCATGCAGCTTTTAAGCTGTAACTGCACAAGATGTCTGTCTGTGAAGGTTCTGTATGTGGAGCTGGGAATGGAGCCTCTTGAGGGTCCAACAAAGACAGATCTCCACCTTGGCCGTGGCTAGTTGATGCAGGGTCCCTGTCAGTGTGGGTGAGGTGAATGTTGTTTGGCTACTTTTTTTCTCTAATACAGATACTGGGTGTCCTTGGTCACAGAAAAAGCCCTTTCTCCCCAGCACAGCAATGACCCTGATAAGCCCTTCCAGTATGCTCTGATGTGTGTTTCCAGCTCAGCTCTCTGGCCTCAGTGAACTGGTCTCTGATGGATGAGGATGAGGTTTTAACTCTCATCTCTGTTTCTCACCAGGGCAAATTGCTCAGAGTACTTCCCGATCTTCATCTCAGTCCTCTGGGTTGCTGGAATCTTCTTCCATCAAGGTAAGAGGGATTGGGGGAACCAAAACCCAAGCCACAGAGAAACAAAAAAACCCCACCCCAATTTAAATCTCATTGCAACTCAGGGCTGTCCTCTCTTGTTGCTTGGGGAGAGCTAAGTTCTCCTTGGACCAGATGGACCAAAGTGTGCCCCTTCTCCAGCATGCATAAAGCTGCTGGTAGCAGCTGAGCTGGTCTCCTGCACAGAGGAGAGGTTTGGTGGCATTAGCAGCCCTCACACCTTCACCAGAGCCTGTCTGTCCTCCCCCCACTGCTTCTTTTGGATAAGGTCAGGCTGGCATGTGGTAGCAAGGCAGCAGCAAGCTGAAGAAGAGTTGCAACACATTACCCAAACTGCTGCATCAGAATGAGAAAACATAACTCAAACAATTAGTCATCCACCCCATACCAAGGGGGTTTAAGGGATTTGGCTCCACCATGGGGAAGATGCAAGGAAGGACCATGAGAGAGAAAGCTGCAAACCCACATCTACAGGGCAACCTTGGGGGACAGAGAAGATTATCCCTCACAAAAAGGGAAGGAAGAAAACCTTCTCAAACTCCCACAGCATTTTGGAAGAAAACCCAAACTCAACATTCTAAAGCTGTCTCTTTCTGCACTTGCTTCTTGGGGCAGTCCCTCAGGAAGAAGAGGGATGTGAGTGACTGAGCTGAGCTGCAGCTCCAGCAGCATCTGAGGGCCCCTCAGCCCAATCTGCTCCTCTCTCTCCACAGGACTGGCTGCAACGTGTGGGCTGCTTTACCTCTACACTCGCTTCAAGTACTTCCAGGGATATGCTGTGGCTGCACAGGGACGGTTAGTACCTGGCTGGGGCTTTGGGCACCCTAAACCAACCCAGGGAGGCCGGATGCAGGATGTGGCCCCTGGACAGGTTTCCTCCCTGCAGGTGAGACTGAAGGTAGATTGGCATCATCTCCTTTTCCTCCCTCAATGTGCCTGTGGCCACCCCACCTCTTCCTTGGCTCAGTCTTGAAGGAGGGTAAAGGACCATAACCTGGGCTGCATCCCCTGCAGTGTGGCCAGCAGGTGAGGGAGACCTGCAGCACTGGGTCCAGCTCTGGAGTGCTCATCACAGGAGAGACATGAACCTGTGGGAGTGGGTCCAGAGGAGGCCACAGAAATTATCAGAGGGCTGGAACCTCTCTGCTGTGAGGTCTGCTGTGAGGACAGGCTGAGAGTTTTGAGAAGGCTCTGGGGAGACCTTATTGCAGCCTTTCAGTCCTTAAAAGGGCTGATAAGAAAGACAGGGACGGACTTTTTAGCAAGGCCTGTTGGGACAGGACAAGGGGTGATGGTTTTAAACTAGGGGAGAGGGAGATTTTGATTAGATAGAAGGAAGAATTTTTTTACAATGGCCCAGGTTGCCCAGAGAGGTGGTAGATGCCCCATCTACCAAAGATCCCCATGGAAACTTTCCAGGTCAGGTTGTCTGGGGCTTTGAGCAACCTGATCTAGTTGAAGATGTCCCTGCTGCCTTCAGGAGGGTTGGACAAGATGACCTTAAAAGGTCCCTTCCAACCCAAACCACTGCATAATTCTATGACACCAAGCCCCTGCCAGCATGCTTTGTGCCCCAGCTTGGCTGTTGGTGTCTGATGGTGTTTTCTCCCCACAGGCTGGGACCATTGTATGCCAGTGCCAGACTGCTCTGGCTGCTGGTGGGGCTGGCGGCGGCTGGGCTCATGGCACACTTCCTGCTGTCCCTCTCTGTATGGATGACAGTGCTGGAACAACCCCTCCAGCTGCTTGGTGCTTGGTGAGAGAGGCTGTGGCTCTCCTGAAACCCACAGCTTGCCCTTGGCAGAGGGGAGGGAGTCATGTGGTGTGGCCAGAGACCAAGTGTCTCCCCAGCTCTGTGCTTACCTTTGAAGAGAGGTGGATGCTGGCACTCCGCTGCTCATGAAGCTCCACTCCTCAGAGATAACTTCCCTTCTAGAAAGCAAATGCTGCCCATCCTCTGCCCCTGCTAATGACCTTCCCTGCCAGGGTCTGTAGCATTGTCTGCTCTAAAACCTCTAATGCTTTTGGCTCTGCTTTGCAGAGCACAGACTGACTCATAGGCTGTCATCACTCCTCCCTGCTGCAATGATCTATGTTGAAGGATACCATAGATAGAGCAAAAAATAAATTCCTGTTCTCAGTAGAAATCACCTGTGACTGTTAAAGGTGCTTAGGGACTGGGTGTGAAAACATCCAAGGGTTAGGGGACTGGGTTGTATGGGAAAAGCTGCTGCAATTAAAACTAACTTGAAAGGACAAGTAAACTGCCAAAATTCTGAGGAAAAAAAAGGCTGGCTCTAGAAGTGTGTGTTTGGCATTGACTTGAATCATCATGCCTTGGCCCTGACTTTACTAGTAGGACTTTCCCCTCTCTCTGGATTTCAGCCTCCACTGCAGACCTGGGGTTTGCAGGACTAATGCAGGAACTCAGCAGGAAGCAACTTGCTAAGTGGGTACTAAAAAAAAAAAGGAAAGTATATTGCAAGACAGACAACTGTTCCACAGTTGCACCCTCTGGTGTTTGCTGCCTAAGTGCCTTTCTTGCTCCCTGCTGAGGTAAAGACCCAACCAACCTTTTCTTTAATAACTGGTGAAGGTTCCTGTGACAAAAAAATAGCCAGTGTCCCACTGGGATGCTCTAAGTGCTTTCTCCAGGACGAGGGATGCTTTGGGAGCATCAGGTACAGGAGAGCACAGAGGAGGGACTCCATTTCAGGGGCCGGGGCTACAGCTGGTCCATGGCTCTAGGGACACCACCACATCCTGGGGGGAGGGAACAAGTGAGCAAATATCTCCCTGCCACGAGTGACTTCACCACCTCACCAAAGGTTTAAATTCAGCTTTTATTACAGTGCATGTTATTTTATATATTTATAGATAGAGATGTATTTGAAAAAATCAAATGTATCCAATAATAAAAAATACAGCACATTAAAGTAGTATAATGCATTCCAGTGTATAGCTGAAGAGACATTGGGATTTACACTAATCCCTACTAGTTTTGAACTGGGCTACTTCTGCTTTTTACTTTCCTCTCAAAAAATTCACACCAATCAATAACTGAAAGAGTTATTTAAAAAGATGGTTTCTGCACTCAATCTCAAGGCATGAAGACACTGGAGACTTCACTGTGAGTAAAGGGGCTGTGTTCAATGCTGGCAGGCACAGTGTGGTGTATCTCAGTTTTTTTGTTTTCCCTGCCATACTGGTAGCTCCAACCCCTTTGGATTCGTTCCTCCTTTGCTGAAGGAGGGTCAGCCTTCACCCTCACTTAATCCTCAGCTGCGGCCAGGACTGTTGCCTGGGTGAAAGCAAGGCAGACCTTGGTCCCTGGCCATCTCCATCCCAGTGCACCTGTGGGGTCAGCTGGCAGGACTCAATCTGACCAAGCTCCTGCTCTGTCCCCAACTACAGCCAGAGATTGCCCCATCCTGGGCTGAAGGTGCTTTTTGCCCCCGCACTTGCTAAAGCTCATTCCAACCCCGGACTGTCCCTTGTGTCAAGAGTGGCCAGAGCAGCAGCATGGCAGCCATGAACCTGTGAGTGGCTGAGGGGAGCGAAGCCAGCTCTCTGCACCAGCTAGTGGGGTTTGGTTTTTTGCTCTTCTTCTGGAGAAGATGAGATCCTGGCCCTGCAGCAGCAGCTGGGGACAGTGGTGCCGGTCTGGAGCCGGTGTGCCAAGGCCTGTCCCAGCAGCCAGGGCTGAGCTGTCCTTGTGCCCGGGCGAGGCGCCGCGGGGAGGAGGGAGCAGGAGGAAGGGAGCAGGACCAGGGATCCACACACGTGTGTGTGTGTGTGTCCACCCTTTGTCATACCTGGTTCACTCTGCTTTTTTGATAAAAATCTGAAAAAATAAAGGGTTTGGGTCAGAAAGAATCATGGCAGGTGATGGGGAGCCCCAGCCCAACTGCCTCTGCTGAGAATGTTCAGCTTACCTCACTCAAGATGATCCACACAGGGGAATCGGTCTGGATGGACAACCTGATGGCCTCCAGTGGCCCAAAGGATGGGTCCACCTCACCCTCTGCCACGCCCTTGGAAAAGGAGCCTGGTGGGGAGAACGTGTGGATGATGTGAGGATGGGCCCTGGCATCCAGCCTCTCCCCCACTGCCCAAGGAGACATGACAGCCCCCAGCTCCCCAAGGGGCTGAAAACCAGGAGTGTGGATGTTAATACAGTGCAAAATACACAGTTAGGGGAACATTAAAAAAAAATAAATCACTCAAATGATACAGAATTAGGAGTATTTGGCTGCACATCACTGCTCTGGGAAATGAGGGCGAAGTGGCCTGATGGCAGCCCTGTCCTGTCATTGACAAGTGTCAGTTCAGGAGCCACACCATGGAGGCAACTCATACATCCATAGTGCTAGCATGGTCTCAGCCTGTTGCTGTGTCCCATTTTTTTGGAGGGGAATTTTTCTTGTCTAGTTAAAAAAAATTAAGAACTCTTAGCAGGGACACCAGGGCTTTACCATGCACCAGTGGGTTCCCCTAGGCTGCACTCACTCATTCTTGCCCAAGGGTAGGACAAGCACTAAAAAAAAGCTCAGGTGGCAGGAGACAAAGTCCCAGCTGCAAGGTGTGTGAGTACCTAGACAGGCTGCAGGAGAGCAAGAAATCACCCACAGTGAAGGGGTTTTTTTTAACACCAGGTTTGGCAAGTGGATAATGTGAATAATTTGGTCCCAGCTCCCAACAGAGACAGGCAGAAATGTAAGATTGAAAAATACTTGAGGAGGACACCAAGTCTAAGGAGGAGGGAGGGCAGTGGAGAAGAGGAGACAGTGGCAATTAAATCCTATTCTAACCTGGCTCCTGGCAAGCAGAAATTGCTCTTTGCCAAGCAACCAGTACTAAGTCTTGATTCACTTGAGGGTGAGGCTATGGGTTGTGTTATCACACCCAGCAGGCAGGTAACCACCCCGTGCCCTGCTGTACCTATCTGGATGTAGCCATCTGGCGTCCTGCGGTACTTGACTGCGCCTCTTCCTTCCTGTAAGGCTTCCTTATCTGACTGCAGGCTCTGTGGGAAGGAAAGGAGCTTTGTGCAAGGCCAGCAGCACGAGCTACCTAAAAGCTCCTCTTCAGCAGCCCTTGGCACCTTGTCCCCCTGCCTGGCATCTCAAGTCTCACGGCCCAAAACAAGAGGACATTTGCTGCCCTCTTGCTGCTGCTTCCACTGCACCTCCACCCTTTCCTCTGCTGCTGTCCTGCCCCTCTCAGAATCCTCTCTGCAGGCAAGGGGAATGGCTCCCACAGCGACTGCTCAGCACAGTATCCCCATTCTCAAGGTGCTACCACACCAAGCGTGACCCCCTGGTTCCCAGCCAGCACCTCTCAAAGGCACTTGAGTCTGGTAAAGATTTTTCCTGATGGCTTTAAGTAGTTCCCTTCTCTCAAGCCTCTTCTGCTTCCCACTCCACCCCCATCTCAAGTCTCAACAGAACACTTACGTCAAATGGCAAAACCTCCACAGTTGTATTGAAGAGTTTGTCTTCTGGGTGTTCAATGTTCCCACTGCGGAAGAAGAACCTGTGACAGAGACCAAAGCCACACTGAGTGAGGAGGGACATGGCTCTCACCCAGCTGAACCATCAAACAGCTCAACCTAACTAGTACCTTCCTAAAAAGCCCACAAGCACATCGTTTGGAAGGACAGCATCTACACCAGCTTAGCTAAATCATGGATTCCTCACAAGGGCAGGAAAGCAAAGGGCTCTGGCAAATATGGCCACTCCAAAACTGGATCAAGTTATCCTCCCCCTTGAAGAGCACTGCTTCCTCCTCCCAGGCAGCCAAGCAGGAGATGAGACAGGAGATGAGCAACAGGAAAGTGTCTCTGCATCCTCCAGTCTGTCCCCCTGTTCCCCCGCTTCCACTAGCCCTTCCCCAAGCACTGGCCTTTCAATGCGAAGTGGTTTGAAGAATCTGAATCTGATGAAGTCTCCAGCAGTGGGAGTGAAGGCCCAGAAGAAGTCCTCTCGCAGGTAAGCCTTCTCCAAGGTGAAATGCTGGTAGGTTTTCAGGCTGGTGCTCACCTCTGCAGGAGGGTTGACATGCTCTTTCCGCATGGCCTGCTTCCCAAAGTCTTTGTCCTTGGTGGGAGCAAAAGGAAAGAGCATTAAAAGGTCACAAGATGCTCTCACCTGTGAGGAACAGGGGTCACAGCAACAAGGCACTGCAAATTAAAAGCTCTCAATTTGCATGGCCCAGAAGTACAAGGGATAGAAGTGATCTAAGGAGGGCACCAGAGAGGGCAATGCGTGGCTGGACCCCAGGAGGGCACAACTTCAGAAGAGGCAGCACCACTGCTCTGTATTCTGACCAGCACCAAAGAGCTTTTCATTGTCCAAGGATCCCTGAAGGCATGTCCCTGCCCCAGGAGATCTCCAAACAGTCCTTATGGCTGAGGAGAAGGTGGCTGGGAGGCTGAGAATAGTATACAATGACTTTGTGGTTACACAGCCTGAAGAGCACTGCACTGCAATACAAACTGGATTATACAGTCTGTTTACCTGGGGATCAGAGACAAGACTGAGCACAGCCCAGGGATGCCTGTCTATGGGTCCTGCACATCTAGCTGTGGGAAGCTGGATTTTGTTCATTTTAAACATACACAAACAATTTAAACTCTTACACAATGAGCTCTAGTTTGCCTATCAGCAAATAGCAGGAACAAGGAAGGGGGTGGGAAGAAAGTCAGATCAACCCAGGAGTCATCTCTACAGGCTTTTTAAGTAGATGCCTCAATGTCCATGGTTTGGCACTCAGGGTGGGTGGCCAGGATGATTTCCAAGTCTTAAAAGCCTGCAGTGACTCTTGGTGCACATTACTGCCATTCTGAGAAGCAGAAGCTACATGAGCTCTCTGCAATTCAGAATAAAACATAACCACTGCATAGAAACCCAGCTGCCACCGTCCCACCAGCTCCTGTCACTGATGTCCCCACCCCAAAAGCAGCCATTTCCCGGGTGCCTAGAGGCCAGGCCTGGCAGAAAGGCCATCTGTGGCCTGGACAGGCAGCTAGTACTCACCTTCAGCTTCTGTATCTTCCCAGCCAAGGAGGAGTGGGTTCCCACGTGCTGGAAGAGCGAGGGCTTGAAGCGTATCCTCAGGTTTGCCTTCTGCCTGTCACAGTGTTTCTGAAATGAAACAATTCCCCCTCTCCATCTCTGTGCCTTTCTGTGTTAGTTTGGCTTTAATTTGGCAAAAGGGCTTTTGACCATACTCTGAAGGCACTGGACCACAACTCTTGGTTTCTTTCCCACCAGGCTCTGCTGGGCAGCTGGAGTGCCCAGCTTTAAATGCCAAACTTCTCCTTGCCAAGCACAGCTCAGCAAATGCTGAGCAACTCTCCTCTATGCTATCAGGTAGGGACAGCCAGAGAATTCCATTTCTTTTGTCCTTGGCTTATTGGGAAAGCCTCTTTCCTACAATTCAGAGCTTGGGATCACCGATGTGTGAAGCTGCAGTAAGTCCTGGGACGATCCAGAGCCTAAGTAAACAGATAGTGAGTGTGGGCTTGTTTCTCAGTTTGTTGGCAGGTGGTGTCAAGCAGATGTATGGAATGTGCCATTGTCAAAGCTGTTTGGCTGCTCCATGCCCACCCCACCACGTAAACAAAGTTGGGAGATGCAACTTCAATCCAGACAGTGATTTTCCAAGGGGAAGAGGGAATAAAGGACAAAGGGGAAAAACACTGAGAGTGTGGAGACGAGAACTCATGTTTGAAAACCAGTTCATTTCTCCCAGTGTGGGGGGAGCAGGACAAAAACACAGGGTTAAAACCAGAGGGAGAAGGTATTTGTTTTCCAACTCTTTTTCCAAGAAAAGAAACACATGCACACCCCAACCACCATCTGCTCTCACAACCTCCCACCCAAGAGATACCCCAGCAGAAGTCCCACTGCCAGGCACTGCATCACTGGCTCCTGGCACAGGAAGGCCACAGTGGGGAAGGCCACACCAAGCCCTGGCCATGGGCTGCCTGCATGGGCCACTGCCACCACGCCAGAAGCTGGGAAATTCCAGGCACGACCCCTGTGAGCTGCAGAGGAGATAATCCCTAATCCAACTCACATTACTTTAGAAAATTAAAACTAACCATGCTAACCCTACTCATGGCCAGCAACCCTAGATGCTCCAATCTCACTTTGGATGGGGAGAGGAGGAAGAAGGGGAATGGAGGAAGCTACAGCATCTCCCAATTTCTCTTTTCTCCCCTTTTTCCCTTCTGCTAAAGAAGCATCTGCTGAAAGCAGCATTGTCTGTCGAGCCAGGAGGGGGAAATGGCTCAGCTGGTGGTAAGAAGGTCATCCTTTCACATAACTCTACCCCAGGTAAATCTAAAATTAGTTTAAAAAAAAAGAAAGAGCAAAATACATCCAGAAGAGGCAAAGCTCCTACCAAAAGCTGAGGTCAAACAAACCTTCCATCGAAACAGACAAATCCTCCCCACTACCAATTTGATTCTGCAGTGGGATTCACAAGGGAAAGTCATGTTTGAAAGGGCACTGTGCAGACTTAATCATGCAAACAGTGGGGGAAAGGAGCCAGGAATCCACATGGAAAGTAGGTTAATTTTTAAAAAGGCAACACGTTTAAGATGTTTACAGTTTCCCCTGGGAAAACCTTGGCTCCATCAGGTAGGAGAAGATGAGTGAAGATGAGCTAAGGAGATGATGATCCTCTGCAGCAGGATCTGCATTTAATCAACACTCAAGCTGAAGATTTTGAAGGGGGGGGACACACAGACAGCAGCATTGCTCCCAGCTCCATCCCAGACCCCATAGCTGTGAGAGCCCTGGGGGCTGCTCCATCACACCTGAGCACATGGGTTTGAACTGCCAGAAGAATATGATGGACATCATGTCAGACTGGTCCTGCTGCATATGGGGACTGAAGCTGTTGTCACAGCCTCTGCCAGGGATCAGGCCAAACCAAACCACATCCTTGCCCCAATTCTGCAGAGCCTTGAGGAAGCCCTGTGCCCCCAACACATAAACCTAGTATTTATCCCCAGAGTGACCACTTGCTCTGGCATTTCACACCATAAAGTAGTTGCAGCCATGAGGTCTGTCCTAAGCGACTGGCTTCACGCTCTGCACAGGGACTCTGCTGCTCACTCTGCTGGGGGAGGAGGGTGAATGAGTGTGTATGAATAAATACAGCATGTCAGAGAGGAGACAGGAGGGTATCTGGTGGCGAGCTCATCTTACGTTTGCTGTCACACACACTCCTCCTCTGCCCTTCCCACTCTCTTTAGCCCCTCACTGCTGCTGCTGCTGGGAATTCAAACCAATCTGCAAAGGGCATGGGGGCTACTGCACTGCTGTATGCAAAGCTTCTTGAAGCCATGGCTCCACAAACGAGATGGCAGAATGAAAATGGAGCCCATTTCACCTCTCTGCACCCTCCTAGAAACCTCAACAAGAGCTGTTGCATGCTCTGGCTTCATTCTGGCACATTAGGTGTGGCAGGCTTGCTCTTGGGTCATCTGGGGTGAGCTCTCTGGATAGCCTGCACATGTGCTCCAGGCACAGCAGCCCAGAGCCAAAGGGCTATTCTGGGGTTATAGCAAATGAGTAGAGAATGGCTTCAGGGAGAGAAGTACACCAGAATGACAAACAGCACAGAAGAATGGGGAATGGCTACTCTCCTCGAGGACTGGAAGAGGAATACCCTGTTAGTGCTTAGATGCAGAAATAATGTCTTTTCTGGCAGCTGCAGACTACAAAAGCCTGACCTCCCAGGTCTCTGCTTACACAATCTGCAAGGACACCCTGCATCATGCTCTAGAGGGATGGCACAGGTGGGTGCAAAGCCAGTTAGCAGCAGAGCTCACAGAAAAGATCCTCTGGAAACACAGACTGAGCACACACAACAGAAGGTTTCCCTTCAATGCAGGTTGTTTACGTACTGCATCTTTCTCAGGGTTGCAGACTTTCACCCAAAGGATGTGATCCAGCAGCCAGTCAATGGGTTTGTCCTTATAGAACATCAGGATGAACTCCACAATCAAGCTCAGATCCAGAGATTTGAACATTTTTCCTACAGCACGAAGAGAGAGAGCAGCTATGGTATGAAACAGTCAAGAATCACAACTGGGAAGAAAACAACTGGTGAGACTGGGCTGTGGAGCTTGGATGTGTCCATCTCTCTACGTAAAGGAAAAAGCAGGCAGCTCTGTTTTATGTCCCAGTACTGCTGGCATCACTAATGCACTGCCAGATTTAATATCCATTGTAGAATTAGAAAGCATTAGTGTCTCACAGGTCACAACAGTATCAAAAGGTCCAAACCTCTTCCATTCAGTAGGGAGAAATAAGGATGAAAAACATTCAGCCAGCTGCATGACAGACCATTTCCTGCCCTGAAAACTACAAGATTTAAGCCAGTCAAACCGGTATCCAAAATAACAGATCAAGCTGCTACTGCAACCATCTACAGTTGTTCCCAAAATAGTTCTGTGCTGATGTAAACTTCCTTTTTCACACTGTTAGGCAACTCCAAATCCCATCCAGTCTGAAAGCTGCTGGTCACATCCAAGCTGTTTGGCTGTCGGCTGGGCCACCGACCAGGTTTATTTTCACTAGAAGTGAATATCAGCAGTACCAGCTGTGAGGATCTCTTTTCCCCTGTGCAAACACAAGGGTCATTGCAAAAATAAGGAGGGATCAAGTCCAAGCATTTTACCATCTTGTGAGGACAATTGGTTGGACCAAGAGCATTAAGTGCTTGCAAGAACCAGCAGGCACTTATGCCCGTGCCTGATGGGACTAGGGTAAGCACATTACCAATAAACCCCAGCTGAGAAAACTCCAGGATCATCCACTCTTCGGAGGGCTGCTGCAAGGCAAAGTTCTTCATCGTGCTGAGATAGTTTGGTTTGGCCACAATATCATCCTCCAGCTGCAAGAGGAAAGGACACTCAGTGCCAATGACCCATCCAGGTTCCAGTAAGAGCCTCTCAGTGCAGAGCGATCATGCTGTAGACCAGAGAAAAGCTTTGGCACAGACCTATTTTATTTTGGAAGATGATCAAAGCTGATTTTTCCCATCCAATCTAACAGGTAAATGAAACAAGGATTCCTGCCCTCTCTAGGCAGGAGGTCTCCAAGTCTAAAGCATCTTAGAAATCTAGCTTTTGAACCTATCTGGTTAAAACCCACTCCCATTCTGCTGAATCACACAATTGGACATGCTCTTTGCCCTCTCTCAGCTGGGTATGAGCCACAGGGAACTCAGGTACACCCATCTCCCTTCCACCCCAGCACCAAACCCACCTGCACATAATATATGCCTTTGGACTGGGCATACATCATTAAAAAGCAGTAGTCAAGGTTCTGCTTTGTCCTCCACCTGCAAGAGACAAACACAATGGGAGTGCCATTCTCTCCTGGGATACTGGGCTGCTCAGGGAAGCCAGCTGAGGCTGGGTTTAAGCTGAGAAGGTGACAGAGCTTTTGGAGGAGAGGATGGCATGTGCTCTCTCCCTTTTAGTCTCAAACTGGTCAGCTAAGAGTTACTGGAAGACTCAGTGGCTTCCAAAATGAACATCATCTGGGTAAAATGACCCCCTTGCGTGGTGACGGAAACACCAGAGCACAAGGCAAGCCCTGCAAAGCTGGTGTCTGTTCATACCCACCCACACTATGTCCTTCCAACTCTTGCACAAAGCAAGTTTAAGGGCCTTGCCTGGCCCTGCAGAAGAGCTTTCCCTGCTGGAGTCTAGGGGGGAAGATGCTGCAGTTACTTAATTCAGGGCTTGCTTGTTGTTAAGCTCATTGAGTCTTACCTGACCCTTTCCTTGGGGTCTCCAAAGGATTCCCGCAGGTGGGAGAAATCAGGATAGAAATGTGGAGATGGGGAAATTACCTCCAGGAGTCCTGAGTGTATTTCCTTTGGGAATCTGAGGGAGAAAAGCAGCATTGACAAACACCTCCATGTTTGACACAACATTTCAAAGACCAAATTGTTGGGTAAACACTGAGCTCCAGAGGCAAACAGAAAATACAGCCTCTAAAATAAAATGTCCCCAGTAGCAAGTGCACTTTCAGGGCTCACCAAAGGACATCAGCAGGGACTGCCACAGAGTTTTAAAGCTGCTCTCTCCCTCCCATGGTCTCTAATAGGCACATGCTTGCACACTTTCCCGCAGCATCCTTCCTTCCTTCCTCCCCCGCCCCACATCCCCGGGTCAGCTTTAAGGAGGAGCCACAAGCATCATGTACTCTCTACAGGATTAAAGGGACCTACAAGCTGGTGCACCAAAGAAAGGACTCACTGGCATTACCAGCATTTAGAGATTTTTCAAATGTATCAGTAATTAAAAGCGATTTTGCAGAGATTATGTTATGCATTTCTGATAAGTTACTTCAAACAATGCTGTGCTGTAGTCAGGACAGCCAGTAGGAAATTCTACCCAGTTTCCTTATGCTGAAAAAAATCAGCATCCCTCTTCCTTATAATGTGGTTAAGAACCCGTTAAAATGTCAAACTCAAGCAGAAAAAAAATGTCATTTATCTGAAAAGTAGGTACCTACAACAGCCTTGCAAGCAATACCCAGAGATTAGCGTGAGAGGTAAGCAAGAAAACCAGTTGTTTTTACACTGTCTTTTTGAGAACATTTAGTGCAAGGCTGATTTCCTCTGTTTGTGCAGAGCCTGGAGGACAGCAGACGGGGCAGAGGGAGACAAAGCAGCGAGACTGCCAAAAACTTCTCACTGATTTTTTTCCCCCCTTCCTTATTCCCTCCTTGGGACTGGCAAGATTTTCAGCTAACATTTTCAATTCCTCCCTTCCTCAGGCAGCAGCAAACCAGAAGCTTCTCAACCGAGCTGACAAAACCCATAGCACAGCAACAACAGCTTTCTCCCTCCTGTGATATGAGCTCAGCCTGCCCTGGCCCCACACCACCTCAATTCAATTTGGAAGACAAATAATTTCAGTGAACCAGGGAGGGGCAGGAGGCACTGGAGAGGGGGATGGCGAGAAATCAAATCATTAAGTCAATTAAAGTTTCAGGGCTTCTCTGTAGAGGCACTCTCCGCAGCGGCGCCCAGTAATTTCATCAGGATCCATGGGACAATCAGTCCATTATCCCCCGATAAGTGCGTCCTCCTGCCAGCAGGCAGAAGGAAGGGAAGCTCTGCCAGCTCCTGCACAGCAAGATGGAGGGCTCTGCTTCAGCTCTTCTGCAAGTGCCCAGGAACACAACCCGCCGCACGCATGTCCCAGCCCCTCTCCCATCATTGGCTCAGGGACCCCGGCGCCAGGAGGATGTGCTGCCCTTTTTGCATCTCCTTCTTACGGCGACCGCGGTCCTTTGGCAACACGCGATGGCAGGAGCTGGACGAGAGTCACAGCCTTTTCTCTCACCCCCTTTTTCTTTTTGCCTCTCAGCTCTGCTGCTGTTAACGCTTGGACTGGCTCATGGTTAATAATCTGTCACCGGCTTCTGCCTAAACAGCCACAGATGAAGCTGCAAAAGCCACTAAGACTCCAGGACATAAATAGCAGCGAGTGTGAGAGACAAATGTAACTAGCGCCTAGAACAAGGGGAAAACAAACAGGCTCCAGCAGGAAGAAAAACAGATCATGGATTTGAAAGCAAAAGAAGGCAGGAGGATCTGGGTGTGCTTCCCACACTGCCCAGTTGCTCTGACTCCGCAGAGCAGGTAGAGGGCTGCACTAGACACAGAAACAGTGGCCAGGATGGCTGGAAATCTAAACAATCATCTCTTCACAATGCCACAGGACAGAAAGAGTAAAATGAAATGGCACAAACGCATGTGTTAAATAGTGTGAGCACAAAGCAGTCCCCTGGAAGCTACAGACAGGATGCATTTTAGAACAAGCAGATGTGGAAGTGGCAATAGTCAAGACAGCCTAGGGGTTAAGAACAGAAAAAACCCCCAAACAGCAAACGAAAAATACAAAAGGGAAGCAGAAAAGAATGTATTTTCTCCTTGGTGAAGCTGCTCCCTAGCCTCTCTGCAGGCACAGACCATACCACTGTAGGCATTTGGAAGTGCTTACAAGTTTTTGATATTTTCTGCCACTCCAGCTGTGTATTGTGGATCTGTCTGAAAAGAAAAGATAAGCAGTGTTAGATCCTTCAGTCTCAACCTGTGCCCCCTGTGGCTTGGAAATAACCTTGAATACACCTTGGTTGTACTGTCAGCACCTCCACACCATCTTCATTCATCTTCATGTCTGCTTTCACCCAGTTTAACTGACAGACTCCTAGGAGTCCTCCCTTGTGGCCAGTGCCAACCAAAGGCATCACACACAAAAATCCACCCCAAAGGACTCAAGACCCTGCACATCTCCATGGGCTCTCCTGGCACTTCTGCCCCTGCCAGCACCAAGTGTTTGCACAAAGTGTTAACTTCTGGGCTATTTATTTTTTTTCTTCACTACATGCTGGCTTTCATCCAAGCAAACACTCTTGGCAGAAAAGGAACTCCACCCCTTTTGTGGAAATGAGGTGTCTATTTATAAGTGTGCATTCTTCGTTTCAGGCTCTTTCTGATGCTTTTCCTCCTAAAGCCTCAGTTTGTTTCCACAATCAATCTGGAAGCTCATACTAGTTAAGAGGCAAAGGTCAGCAGTGCTGCATGACACTATCTGCAGGCAAAATAAGTGTAGACACAGGGACAGGCACAAAAACATCTGCACAGTGACCAGGAAAACAAAATCCAAGAACAAAGGGCAGAAGCTCCAGGAGCAAGAACTGTGCCTGTTTCCTGGTGATGGCATTGTTTTGGGCGGGTGCACAGATCATGGGACTGAGAGTCCTGGGCAGACCTGCAGACACGGCACGGCAGGAGCCAGGGCCAGCTGTTGCTGTGCTCAGTGCTGGGCGGAGGTGAGAAGTGAGATGCTGGGCATGTGTGTCACAAGCTAAGGACAGTGCTTCCATGCTGGAATGGTGACAAGGGAGGGTTTTCTCCAGAGGAAAAAGGTCCCTTTCCTAAACAGGGCTCTGGATTCTAGTGGTGGACTGATTTTTTTCTTTTTTTCACTCTAGTGCTGCCAAGAAAACAGCAATGGGAAAAACAAAGGCAGGAAAGATGCTCCTGGTTTGGGAGCAAACACACGGCTCCAGTCTCTCAGCTGTCACTGAAATGGTGGGCCGGTGACAGCCCCACTGGCCAGCTCACCCTGGGGCTCCTCTCTGCCAGCCAAGGAGCCCCTGACCCTCCCAGGCAGCCCAGCTGTGGGTGCAACCTGCAGTTGTTAGTGGTGGAACTTGGAAATGAGAACTCCCCTTCCCAAAAAAAGACATTCAGTTGTTCTACTCATTGTCTTGAGTCTCCAAATTACCCAGCATCTACTCCAGGTGACAAAGGAGTCACCCTCTGCTATTTACTCCTTATCCCCTGCCTGAGGAAGCCTAACAAGTGATACTGAGTGCCGGTCTATGGAGAAACACTTTAGAAAGAGGCAGAGCAGGCACAGTGGTGGTGGTTGACACTTGCACATCCTTCATGAAGAAGGACACTGTGTAGCTACAAGAGCAAGCTTGGCAAGAGAGGACAGTGACAGCGGTTGATGACCTCCAACAGCTACCATTGCTGTTACTGGGATATGGCTCACGTGCTCCTGTACCTCACAATACTACAATTATTTTAGTCCTTGTTCACTTCTCTCATCAAAGGTACACAGGGGAAGTCAGAAGCTGCCATGACAGCCTGCATTCTATTTTCAAGCCATCTGAAAAAAACCAAACCACTACTGCAGCCCAAAAGAAGAGATGTTTTTGGTCAAGTTGCACCTCATGTTTTTAACCGACTTGCTGTGAAAACAGCCATTAAACCTCTCCTAGTTCAAAGGGAAATGACAGTCAGGACTGAACTTCATCCTGGGCACCTTGGGCTGCACCCCTCTGCACACACCTTGTTCTTGTCCAAAATACCAGGCATGGACCCGAAGGCCAAACGCTACTCAAAACATCCAATTATGGGTAAACAGGCACCAAACCCAGACATTTATCTTTGTTTCACCCCAGTAATATGCTACTGAGGTTTATCTTTCTCACCAGATTTCTGGAAATTAAGACAAATGCATTTCAGGCTCAAGAAAATAATCCTGAGGGGAAAGCCATGGAGAAAAATAACCATCTAAGCCCATAGATAAAAGCAGCTCTTGTGGATTAATGTATCAAGGCTTTTTAGCCCTAGGATTCAGCACCTAATTCTGGGCTCCAGACACCAGTACGAAGACGTGTATTAGTCTCAGTCCCAAATCAGCAGGCTCTGGGGTTTCAAGAGGGGGTTAGTGCTGACTTACAGATACGTGGAGAAATGAAGTTGCTCCTGGAGCAGCAGGTTTGAGAGCTCCCCTAGACATGACCACAGGGCTGCTCCAGCACATTTTGGGAATAACTGCTGAAGCACCTTGCAAGAGGCATCACGATTTAGATCAGAAAGACAAATGCATGTGACACACTGGCAGCTGCTAATGGGACATGTTTGCCTGCCTGCACCCTGACCCTCTCTGGCCCAACTGATCTTTCATTTTGGGCAGGATGCATCTCATGAGGTGGGTGTTGGTCTCTTCTCCAAGTCAGAAGCGATAGCATGAGAGAAAATGGCCTCAAGTTGTGCCAGGGGAGGTTTAGATTTGATATTAGGAAAAGATTCTTTGCTAAAAGGGTTGTCAAGCCCTGGAACAGGTTGCCCAGGGAAGTGGTGGAGTCACCATCCCTGGAGGTATTTAAAAGATGTATAGATGTGGTGCCTAGTGACATGGTTTAGTGGTGACTTGGTGGTATTAATGGTTGGACTCAGTGATCTTAAGGGTCTTTTCCAACCAAATGGTTCTGTGATTATATGATCCTGGTTGGACAGCAGCCCAAGGCTGGGCTTATCTGCCCCAGCATGCAGCAGAGCTGGCCTCCAGGTGGGCAACCATCCTGTTTGGCATCGAGTCTAGCAAACAACAGGATGAAAGGGGGGGGCCAGGAAAATGGGGTAAAGAGGCAAAGCTCTGTCTTACCTCTGCAATAAGGACGACGATGACGGAGTCCTCCTTCTCCTGCTGAGTGAGCTCTGAGATGAGGGAGTTGAGGGTGTCGGTGAGGTAGGAATGAACCTCCCGCTTCACGCTGGGGATTCCCATCACGACGGACACTGCCCAGGGCCACGGAGAGATTTTAGAGATGGGGGTGTGTTGGGACAAGACACTTTGCTCTGTTCCCATGACTGCCTCGAGGTTCACCTGCTCAGTGCCATGCTCCGTCATTAAAAACCAGCAGTGACCAGCAGGTTGTTGAGTTCCTGAGCTATGTTGGGTTCCTATGCTCCTGTCCACCAGCCCAGTATCAACTAGCAGCACCCCAGTGCACCAGGCTGGCAGGGCACCAGCCAACAGATAGACTCTTTTCTCCCTGAAAGTCTAAGCAAACACCCCAAATCCCTCCTTTTCCCAAAGGGCTTTTCAATCTGTAAATGGCAGCTTCAAGACCACTTTTGTTCTCCAAACCCCTTTCATGGCCAGGAGCACCTCAGTTTAGGAGAGGCAAGTCAGGTCTTTGGCTTTAAGTTGGGATTTGGGAGTAGGGGTGAGCTGTCTAGTAACTAAAGTCCTATTCCAGATGGGATTTGGCTCCTAAGATGTGTTAGAGACTCCATGAAGCACCCTGCAAACTATGCTTTCATCTGACCACCTTCCAGGAAAAGTGTAGAGCACTGTGGAGATGGAAAGCAGCAAAAAACATCTGGCAGCAGCATCGAGAACATTTTAGTGCCAGTCAAGAGCACAGACAGCAGTCCCCTGCAGACTCAGACGTGACATTGCTTACCCACCCTGCGTGTCACAATACCAAGGAAGCTTGCATGATGCATGCAGCCGTTCCTGCTGTCCTGCTCGTATCTGTACCACAGCCAGGCCCAGAGGAAAGGAGAGAGACAGGCACCAAGGTGAGGAAGAGCACCAGAAGCAGCACTAATTCCCATTTACCTCCAGTGCGCCCCTGTCCCACATGCACGGCTGGCTGCAGACTGTTCTCCTTTGACAGCAAATGTGGCAAATGATGGAAGATGGTGGGAAGGTGCAGCACATTCTTGTTGGTGATATTCCACAGTTTTAACTTGGTTTCGTCTTAAAAAGGAAAAGGGAATCAATTGCAAGGCACAGTAGGGAGGAAGAGACTGCAAGGCAAAAAGCCTTTTTAGAGCAGCCTGGTCACCAGAGACTACTGCTGGGTTATAAAAAATCAGGCCAACCTTTAACATGCTACTACAAACCCAATTAAAGTTCAGCAGAAGCCATGAGGGCCTTAAAGAAGTCCCAAAACATTTGGGAAGGAGCGGGAAGAATGAAGATCAAATGGAGGTCAAATCAGATCTTTCTGTAGAGATCCAATTTTCTTCAACTGAGCAACTTAGGAAAAAAAAACAAAACCAAAACCAAACCCCAAACAACAAAAGAACAAATAAATTTGCAAGGGGTGCTCAGCCAGCCTATCTCCTTCCTCCTCCCTCTATTTGGATACCCTTTTTCCATATGGAGTCAATGCAGCCACAGGAAAGGGCACGTGTGACTAGCAAGAAAAAAAACACCCAAACTTGTAAGCAAGCAAATTGGCAAATATTCTCAGCAGAGGCAAATCTCAATGTTTAATGATGCTTATGCACCTCTAATTAAACAGGAGTTTAAGAGTTCCCAAGCCCCTCTGAACTCCACAATTTGCTCCTGCTGGGGGGCAGAGAAGAGCACATCCTGTCCACAGCCCTGCACACACGCACACACACGCACACCTCTCTACCTCCTCATTAGCAACTGCTTCATAACAGCCCGAGATCCTCAACTTCTCTGTTTATTCACCAGATAAGCTGCTCCAGGTCCGGTTTATATCCTGCAGGGCCTGCTTCTCCGAGATCGCTCTCTTGATCTCCTCCAGGACCAGGTTGAGCTCCTTCGAGCGCTTCAGGCTCTCCTGCTCAGCTGCGTGCAGTCGGTCCCGGAGAGCAAGAAACTCCCGCTGGTAGATGTCCACAACGTCACCTGTGGATGGAAAAGAGAGAGAAGCTTTCTCCTCTGTGCTCTGAAGGGTCTGAAGTCACAAAAGCAATGCCCATCACTCGCATTTTCCCTACTTCCACAATCCTTAAAACATGGATTTAGGGAGCCGTGGTCCAGCACCCACTCATCAGTGAAAGGGCTGGACAGAGGGCTTGTTAAATTGCAGAAATGTAATTAAAAAGCTATTCCCATTTTTCTCTTTAACTTGGGCTTCTGGGTCATCTAGAAATACAACCTGGTTCTCTGTGACCAAAACATGCAGCACAAACTAAGTTGCCTGGTAGTTGTCCTTCACTATAAACTCAGAAAAGAGGAGTCAGCTGCTGGCACTAACTTTATGAGCAATATTCTGCTTTTTCTGTAGCCCCAGAAGTTTGGGTGCATGACATGGTGACTGCTGGAGTGAGCAGAGGGGAACTGGAGTCAAGTGAAAGAACTGAAAGCACCTGTTAAACCATGATTAACCCAAAGAATATCAGTATTTTTAATTGCCTTGCTCCTTGCTTTGGTTTCATTATGGCACACAAAGGAAAGAGTTTAAAGAGCACATGTCAAAGGACGTTCAAGTGGGTAATTTGGGAGAACACCTGGACAGCATCTCAAAGGCCTTCTCCAGATGGCACAGGACATCTCCCAGATGACCCTGAGTGATCAAAAGCAAGATGCTGCTAAGGAGGATGCTGCTCTGCAGTGAGATGAGGGCAGGGACAGCACTTCCTCCAGCTTCAGAAGAGAGTCCCAAATTCTAATAGCCAGAAGGGATTCTTGGAAACTAACCTCTCTGAAATATAGCAGGATAATGAATATCAAAAGGCAACAGAGGTCTGGATGCTTATTTAAATCCAAGTGTTTGGGTACACACCTAAGGATGCATCACAAATGTAATATATAAAAAAGAAATTTCTGATAGCCTAATATATAAAAAAGAAACTTTTGATAGCACTACCCTACTAGCTATGGTCATAGATTTCTGTTTTGAAACAACATCTTATCAACATCTCCTTCTTAAGCAATAAAACTACCGAGAGCCTTCAGCCAGAACTAACTACACAACAGGGAGTGAAACCAGTTAGCCATTAAGGAGCACTCCTGGGCCATTTTTAACCCCATTATTAATGAAACTACCCATTAAAAATACACTTTTTTCTGTGCTCACTCGTGTTTTCAGTAAGGCTGCTACTCACAGGACCACACCCAAAACAGATTTACCCACTGAATAGTAGACCCCCATCCCAAACACAACCAGGAGAGATAATGACCAAAAATACTGCACTACAGCTTCCCAACACAAGGCTAAATATAAATCAGAGTCCTGGAAAAAAGATATACTGACTGCATCAACAACTTCTACTTTGGGGTCATAAGGAAAAAGAAAAAAGGAATTTTGAAGATCAGACATACCCAGCTCCAAAGCAGAGTTTCCAAGACAACAGTGCTTCCCAGTCCAGTTCCCAGTAATGCTTTTGCCTAGGAAGTTTCCCCCATGGAGGTCTCTTGCCCCAAGAAGCCCTTCTTAAAGACTCAGTGCTTCAACACAAGGGACCCCCCTAAAGGCAATCTGCCTCCTATTAAGCTTTCAGCACTATTTCCAAAGCCACTGGCACACAGGGAGGGAGCAGAGGAAGCAACACCCCTTTGACTACTCTGTTCATCAGACAACATGCTATTCAGAGAAAGTCAAGGGACAGACATAAACAAGATCAGTTCTTCCTTTTCCTTGTGCAGTGTCACTCACTTTCCACTCCCTTCAAGAAAACATTGCAGAAAACCAGGTTAACAGCAGCTTTGGGAGCTGCCAGGGGAATTCCCAGGAGGTTGTCAGGCTTTAAATTGACTCCAGGATGAGCCAGACCTTTACCTGCTGCTATCTCTCAGACAGAAGAATATACCTTTCAGCTTCCCAGTACTCTAGATTATAGGTTTCCCTACTTGTATCTTTTAGCAGCTGCATCTGTGAGCACCAGCATGGAACAAGCCTCACTTTCTGTTTTTGCACAAGCTGATGGCAGGAATTGTGCTTGTGCAAAGCTGGGAGCGTTTGGCTCTGGGCACAGTCGGGGCTTATGAACCCACGGATGCTATCAAAGTCAACTCACAGCTAGAGGGCTGCCATTAGATCTTGTTCTGCAATACCTGGTGGAGAGTAAAGGCAAGGCTTTACACTTAATGGCTTTTTCCAGAGCACTGCACTTCGTTTGTGCAGATTTAGAAGGGAAATGTCACTGATTATTCAGCCACTAATGACCTGCCCACCAAAGCCAAGAGCTGTACTTTTCATTAGCCTGCAATGGTGATGTGCAGTCAACCATTTGCTGCTTTTCTGGCTAATGGTTGGAAGTGAAATTGTATTTGTTTCCAGTGCTCTTGTCCTGTGATGTCTTCGTAGGCTTTCCATCCTTTAATTAAAATTTCATGAAATTTCAAAGCTGATCGATCGTGACCAGTTCCAGTGACAGCCTGAAGAGCCTGAGACAAAGCCCAAGATGGGCACACAGTTTCCCATGAATTTCCAGTAATGTCATTCTGCACTCCTTGGGCTGCAGTGGCACGTGGATACAGATCTACCATCCTCACAAAACCCCCAGCTGCTCAGCCAAAGAGGGCTCTGAAAAGCCACAAAGGGCAGCAGAGGATAAGGGAGAGGTTTGGGGGGGGAGAAATTGGCTCCCATCTCTACAAGCAAGGTTGGACATAGAAGTGATTTGCTGCTAATTAGGCTGAACAAATTTTTCAGCTAGTCTGTTCAGCACAGACCCTTTACTTACCTTTCAAAGCAGCAGCACTCCCCATCTACATATTTATTGTCTTGCCTCCCAGCAGTAAGACAGCAAAGCTCCTAAAATATCTCCAGACTCAAGCATTGCAGGACAGAATCTCCAAGCTATAACTATATTTTAAAAAATAGACTCAGCTTACTTTTTCTTAAGAGATAACACACTGCTTTGGGCCTAAAATACACTGGTTTAGTAAAGAAAGAAAGTCAGTGTTAGATTGATGGTCCACAAGACAGAACCGGGAAACCAAAACCCTCTCAAATTTGCAGTCCTTGCAGCACACATTGTGCATGCCCAGTGCCCTGCAAATAACCAATTTCTCACCCTGCCATGCCCAAGATTTGCACTCCATGGCTTTTCACAGGTTGGCTCTAAAGCTTCACATACATATTGAGCAGCTTCATACAAGCTGGCTCTCTGCAGGCCAGGGAAGGCAGTGTGGAACAGCTGAGTGCCCCTTGCCATCTGTCCTTCCCAGAGCTCACCGGAGCAGATCCCCGGAGCGGGGAGCAGCCTGTGGCAGAGGGACTGTGGCCGTAAGAAGCATCTGGCTAAGCATCACTCACTGACCAACAGCTCCCCTCTCCACTCCCTTCTCTCGCCCTGGGTGTGCCAAGCTTCATTTCTTTAACTGGAGACCTCCAGCTGAGATCCCTGTGCTGGGTTTGCTGAGTGATGTTGTGAACTGCTGGTGAAGCAGCAGGCAGGGATAGCTTGATGGGGCTCCTCTCCTGCTGGCCAGGATGCAGTGGTGCACAGCGGATGCGTACACACTGGTGGGGCTCAGGGGCAACTCCCCAGGAGCCTTATGTGGGCTCTGCACCTTCCCAAAGGTTTTTGTCCATCCAAGACAGCATCCATTTAATAAAAAGTATTTCTCTGGGATGGAAAATTCTGTGGCTTGTTCTTACTTAAGTGACTACTAAGTGCAAACTATGTTTGCTTGTAGAAGTGAGGGGTGGGACATCCACTCTGTTTATCAATGTTCAGTTTTTGAGTGAAAGTAAAATACCTAGTCTGATCCTAAAACAGCAGACAGGCACAAAATGAGTCCAGTGCCAATAAAATCTCAACCTTCAAATCTCACAGGGTCATCCATATATATACATATATCTATAGACACAGTCAGGAATATTAGAATTCTGTATTCTGCTTTAGTCTTTCAAATTGCTCTCCAGCCTCCCAGGGAGCCTGTGGTGCATTTTAAACATGTCTGTATTTCAGGACCAATTACTTTTGGTTTTGTTCTCTGCAGATAACCTCTCCCAGCAGAGCAGACTGGTGGCCAAAGCCAGAGATTTCCCTCCAATTCAATCTTTTCAAAAGCCACTGCAAAGTCTTTGCTAGCTGAATTTGTTTCTCATTAGGAAGACTTTCAAGAGACTTTGTACAAAAACTAAAAACAATCCCCAAACCTCTAAACCATTTATCTTTATAAAATCTTGGCTTCAAGAGCACAACTGCACCTTTTAACCTGTCTGCTGCAAGAGTTCCCAGGGCCAAAGGGGCCAAATCTCCTCAGTTCATAACACAAACTGAACTGGAGCAGAAAACTAAACCGTCTACACAAAACTTCCCTGCAATGACTATACTCCTTCATTTGATTTAAAGCATTTTTTTAATTAATAACCATTCCCCCTCTAGGACTTGCAAGGGTCTGGGGGGACTCCAGAGTCCACAAACAATCCCCTCCACAGGCTACAGCATCTGTTACCCAAAAATGCAACCGGCGAAGCGTGGGGAACCAAGCTGGTGAGCCAGCCCAGCCCAGCCCAGCCCAGCACCATCCCCATCCCCATCCCAGCCAGGCACCTGTGCTGCTCACGCCTGGCTTCATCCCCAGCCCTTTACAGGCACTCTTGGAGTTAGATGGTGATTAGGGACCTTCTTCTTTTATGTTTTGATGTTTAACGATTTATATAATGCTGGCACCACTCCACACATTACACTCTAGATTGCCCTGATTGAATCTCAACATTCATTAGGTATTTTGCTAACAGAATTCCACCAGACCATTAAAATGGAGATAAGAAGTTACTGTGCTGTGTTGGTGAATTAAATCCAGCTCCTGAGATGTGACAAAGGCTTGTCTTGCTTTCCATGGAAATCTGGTAGCTAGTGTAGCACACAGGTGTTAGACACTGCACACAGGAACACAGGGATCAGCAGTAACTCTATGATAAACATTTTAGACCATTAAAAGCAAAATACTACCCTTAGGTTATTTGGCTGTAGAAGGAAAAGACCAGCTTAACAGACTCACCATAAGTAAAACCCCAAAGCAAACCCCAAAAAACACAGGGAAGTGACTCTGCTGGGGTACACTGAGCTGCAGGTAAGTTGTGACAGTAAAAATATTGTCTTAAGTAGCAGGAAAAAGAAGAAAGGTTGTTCAGCATCCAAAAAGAACCCCCAAAAGTCACTGCCCTTGAAGATGAAGATCCAGAAGATCTTTTCCTCCAAATCTAAAGAAATACTAACTGTGCTTCTGCAAAATAAGCATGATGAGTGGTACAACATCTCCCCTTCCATAAGCCAGCACACCATTGTCCCAAGTCTTTTAAAATCATAAATATATGGCAGCTCAGGACACATGCAGCCACCAAGAACTCGGTTTGCCTTGAGGAACTGAGCACCAAGACATGCCAAGCAACAAACCAAACACAGTCAAGGCAAGATTTCAGGGAGTGGATGTTATCTGGCAGGATGGACCTCCCAAAAGGCTCCAACAGTTGCAACCACCTTGCTGAGGGCTGATTCATCCTCATAGAAAGGAAAAGCATTTCAGCAGTGCCACCACCACACAGCAAACACAGACGCTTTATTCAGTAAACATTATGCAGCATTTACAGCTCCACTGTGTCCCAAACCACCTGGATACTGAGTCAAAACAGACATTTTCTAGCCTCTGCTTATAAAAAGATGCCTTGAGTTTGTTATAAGTTTCTTTAAACTTTTTTTTAAAGAAAAAAAGGTTTTGACTGAAAAAAAAAAAAGAAACTTTCACAAGTTTCTGTATTATATTATGCTATTATTTGTGGTTAACACCAAGGCAGAAAGTAACAAGGACAGCAGAGATTTTAGTACCAGTAGAAAGCTCTCTACTATTGGGAAAATAGCTGTAGGTGCTGAGACCAGCAGGCAGGACAGAGACCAGGGAAGGAAGGAGGTAGCACATGGGTTTCCCAGCTCAAAACAAAGGGGCTGTTACGATGGTGCTGATGGTGGCACCAGCACTGATGGGACAAGCCCCAGAGCCACTGTAACAGCCATGGGTAGACAAAGCAGCCATCAAAACCAGCAGCTATGGTTTAGTTCCCTATGTTCATCTTCTGCTTTCTGTTTACACTTTGTTCCAGTTCAGTCTCTGCACACTTTGTGTGCTATCCTGAATTGGGGCTAAATTAATATATTTTGGTGCCACCACCACCCCAAGACACATCTCAGTGCCATCACTGCCCCCAACTTAGAGCCTGTGCTCCAGCACCATCCTGAGCACAGGCAGCACCATTCTGCACCACCAGGGGCTATGACACATTACAAAACCAAGTACCCAAAATCCATACCCAGGAAAAGGCAGTGGCTGCCCTGGCAGGTGATAGCAGCAGGAGTGATCCTTCAGAGCCAGCACCCACCCAGCTGCTCTGCCCAGTACCATGCTGCCGGGTTTGAGCATCCCACTACAGCGCCGTCACGCTGAGCTAACACACCAGCCAGCTCAAGAGGCTTATTAAAAGTCAGCCTGTCTGAAAGAAAACGATCTTCAAATAAAGAAAGTGCTTCCACCAGCTGCAATCTGGTGTGTGTGGGGTTTTTTAATATATCCATTTAATAAGAGCCTGTGGTATATTTAACAGCATTTCAACCTTCAACAGCTCTGCGTAATGAAATAGAAATGCAATGCCTCTCTCCACTGACAGTCTCTACCCAGGGAATATGGGTACCCTTAAGTCACCATTTCTTCTTTTTGCAGCAGTAGGTTTTAATCATATTCCTGTTGCATGTCTCCTCACTGGAGTTTAATGGTGTCTCAGCACATGCATCCTCAGAAGGAGAGAGGAAAATACATATCCCCTGCACCTTATTATTCCAAAGCAGGAGCAACTGTTTGCATTTGAGATCCAATTCAGATAACATTCACAGACATCCTTCCAAAAGAAAAAAAAATTTTAAAAAAGCTTTTTTTTTTTTTGCTTTTAAAGGCCTAAGTAGTAAGTTTTCAGGGATGGGGATAAGTAGATTTCCCATTATGGTGGTGGTGAACCACAACACAACTAATGAACATTGCACTTCCTCCTCTAAGGAGGAGAATAAATCATAGGGGTGCCTGCACCCAGACCCAAAAAGCTCCCCATGTGGCTGCAGGAAGGATGCAGACTCCAAAGCAAAGATGTAGAAACTCAGAAATCAGGAAAGCAAGCAGTGGTGCCCATCCCCTATGCCTAAAAGGTGGCACAGGAGGCAGCAGAAGCCATCAGACCACTCTTGGGTACCTGCAGAGCAGGTTTGGGATCTCTTTCTGCAGCACAGCTCCATGGTTGAATCACACTGGACCACACAAAGAGCTCTGAGATCACTGTGAATCCCCTGGGTTTTACCATGCTGCAAACAAAAGCACTTGCAGCTGAGGAAATCTCCAGCAGGTATAAAACACCATCAGCTCCTGCAAAAGGAACTAGTCCTTCTGATTTTTCCTGGGGTTTTATCAAATGTTGAAGGGATTTAGCAAGGAGGAGAAATCAGCTGGCAATTCGTTTTACTTCAAAACAGTGAAGCAGGAGAACGAAGATGAAATTAAATAGTGAATTTTCATCATAGCAAAAGGTTAACTATCAAGAGGAAACCATACAGACTGGTATTAAACTCAGTGCCTAATAGACTGACTGAGGACCTGGGGAAGGAGATGAGTTTGTGAAGTACTTGAATACAGAGCTGATAGATACAAATTAACTGGGGGGAAGATCAAGGTATTTTCCAGGAAGATCTTAATTAACAATTTTAACTAGGAAGGAGACAAGAGTATCAGAGTGTCTTGATGCTGCTCTGCAGGCAGCAGCAATCCAGGGGGAAAAAGAAAAAAAGAGGTAGAGAGGGAGGGGAGGGAGGCAAACAAGATGTTAGTTTGCTTAATGAACGGGATAGGGAATAATAGTACAAAGATTATAGCATTATTAAAATGATGTTGCCTAATCCCAGAATAGTTTTCACCTCATCTGAAAAAAGGATATTATTGCAGACTTAAAAGGGGCTTTAGAAGAGGGTGATGAGGATGATCAAAGGCCTGAAAAAAAGCAACCCTGCTCTATGAGGAAAGAAAAAAAAGATTATTCATTTTAGGATGGGCATAAGAATAGGGTTCATGATGAAAAGCATATAAAATAGAGTGATATAATGAAAATATATCACAGACTTCCATTCTCCTTGTCTCAAAATAAAGGAGTAACTAACCATTCAATTCAAACATTAACTTGAAACTGATAAAAGGAAATGTGGTGCACAGAGAAAGTATATTATTTCTCTGAATTCACTGCCACAGAAAAAACACTGAAACAAGGAATTTAAACAACATCGAAAAGCTCGCAGGTGCTGCAAGCACAGGGGCACAGTGAGATGGGGCTGAGACCAAGGTGGGGTAAATCAATGCCCCACTGGTAGTCCCTCATCTGACCTGTCAGGCCCCTTTTTCCCTATTTCTCAGGAGAAAGATCCCAAATTTGTGTGCCCCTGCTCACAACTGAATGAGGAACACTGCAGCTTCATTTTCAAAGCAAAGCTAATTCATTAGCAATCTAATTATTTACCTGCGTAGCACAAATACAGCTTTCGAAGCATTTTCCTCTCAAATGGAAAGCAAAGGCTTTGTTCTTAGTGGGTTTGTTAAGATCCCTTTATTTGACTGGGGAATCAAAACATGCTGAAAGTGAACAAAATAAGGCATTATAGAAATCACGGGTCATTAAACTGCAAAATAATTGCAGCTCTACAGTATTATTAAGTGAGGACATCACACAGGCAAACCTGGGAGAGGGGTGGAAAGAAAGAGGGGAATAAAGGGAATGGGAAAGACTGGGAGCTTGCACACGTGGTCAGTCCTGACCAAGTAAACCTGTGCATGGTTTAACAGAAGATACATTTGCCTAATGCACCATCCTTCCACAGTATGGGAAAGCAAAATGCTCTCAGATACACCTAAAGGCAGCAGGAACAGACTCACAGTGGGAAGTGTGTTGTTCTCCTGTACTCAAAATACACTTGTGGGAACCACAGAAACCTTGTCCACATATCAGCAAGGTCCAGCAGAGCAGTCTTGGTGGTAGCCAAGCCATGTGGTGTTTTACCTGTCACTGTGGCCATCAGCTTCACGCTGGATTGCAAACCATCACACCCAGTAAAAACCCAAATCAGATCTGCTTGGCTCTCACCACTTGCAAACCTCCAGACTGGATTTCTTTCCCTTTGTTCTTGCACCGAGTACCAGAGCTAGTGAGTAAAATCTCATGAACTGAAACAACCCCAGAGAAACAGCTGATGATGACTGTAGCACACAGGACCATGTTCCCATGGGTGCTGGCAAGACCCAGCTCTGGAGCTTTGAAGGAGAAAATCCTGAGGCAGAGCAAATGTCTCACAGGCTAACAGGAAAGCCCCTTTTTATAATGCCCTAATTACATTAAGAGTGAAACAGAGACCTTGTTCCACCAAACCCCAAAGCACCCATGCATTCCATGCTCTGCCTAGTGCTAATAGCTCCCAAGTCCATCCAAAAGGAACCCCTCCAAGAAGGGAAGCAGATATTTGCAAAGGTCACTGTGTTAATCATCACACCCTTTCCCTAGCAGCAGCTGTTGCTAATTGCCTGTGAAGGAGTTGAAATGAAAAACTTGTTAATCCTCCTCCCAACATTACTAAAATCCAACATCATCATCATCCCCCCCCCCCCGCAAATGACCAGACGCCACCAGCACTTTGCAGCTGACAGATGAGCTCAGCCCATCTCAGCAGAGATGCAGCAGTGTCAGGTGGAAAAAGAAGCTCCACTTTGCAAATTGAAGGATACCTTATTGATTAGCAGCGATAAGTGCCAGGACGTTGTATTTCCTCACTTCCTTGTGCGATCGACCATCGCACTCATCGTTCCACTAAAGTTACCACCAGACCCAGAGCAGCTGAAATCCTGGAACAGGGGGAATTTGTTTAATCAATAACATATGCAGCTTTTGGCACAGCTGAGCATATGAAAGAATTTTACAACACCAAAATAAAGTACTGCTGTGTAATAAATCAGAGAACACATATGGAAAAGTCAGAGTGATGTACTAAGTCAGAGAAGTATCAAGGAAATCACAGAAGTTCTGGCTGGAGTCCCTGGCTCCACTGATGTTAATAGCTGAGAACTTCAATGCAAGTCAGGTTTGACTTCTTTTTCCAAAAGAGTAACTCATTTGCAATGCATGTGACTGTACTGGAGTGAAAGGATATTGAAAGTGTTCCCTTTGCTCCACCATCTATGTAAATTGTACATCTTGTCTACCTACAGATCCGCAGCAGCAAACAGATTACAGTTCCCTATTGTACCAACACCCAAGGAGATGCAGGACTGTTGGTGGGCAGAGGCAGATTTTGAAATCCCCACATGCTGCTCATGGGATGAGCTGATCTGAATTGCATTTTGTTTTAGCAGTCTTAAATAATTTGCAGAATTCTTAAAATAAAATGCATACAGAACCTTTTAAAAATTACTCAGCATTAATATTTGAAATATTTATCCCCCAGGGTGCAGGCTTGTAACATGAGCACTTAATGGGGTACATTTTCTTCTCTCCAGAGAGAAAACAAGTCATTAAGTAGCGCACTTAGAGCAACTATAAGGGCTGATGCTATCTGAGGGCTCTTGTTTCATTTTATAGGCAAGGATAAGTCCTGGGAGGAAAAACATACTGCTAAAAGAGTAGGAAGACCCATTTCTCCCTTTTCTCATTCAGCAGCCAAGAAAACATGAGAAAGGGTTATCAAATAATGTCAACACTCCCTCCCACAAAACCACACCAGCTTGCTTCAGAGTGCAAACCCCCCCCTTTATTTCCTCTCCTTGCAGAAAACACCTTACTAGAAGTATATGCAAGGTGGAGTTCCCAACTTGCAGTAATTTAACTGTTCCCTATTCAAAAATATTGGGACTACCCCAGAGCTAGGAGGTCTTGGTTCCACATCCAACAGCAGTTCAGCTGCTGAGCTGCTGCCAGCCCTATGCCAACAGCAGCAGCAGCGTTATTCCAGCAGACCAGCTCTGCTGTGAGGCACCACAGATGCTGGCGATGGCGCAGCACAAGGTGGGGGTTGCAGGACGTTTCAAGGGTAGAAAATAAACAGCTGGAGGAGGATGCTGATTACGTGGGTGTCCTACCACTAAGACCTCTGGTCGCTTATTAAATGATGCCTGAAAGCTTCTCAACAAGCTGCTGCTCTGAAATGTTACTGGCATCTCCCACTTGCCTGATGCTGAGCTCCAGGCAGGGTGTCATGAGTGGCTTTCAGCAATCTCAAGCCAGGCATGCCAGAATGGGCAGAGTGCTGCCTGCACTGTGCCTTTTTGGACAGTACCAGCACCCATGCAGCCCCATGGTCTGCTGCAGCCATGGGCTGACCCAGCTGGAAAATGCAGCATCCTCGGTACAGGCTTAATTTTCAGCCAGCTCACCACGGAGCCAGTGATGTAAGGGAAGCACATGGGAACTAGGATGCCCTTTTGGACAACAGCCCAAGTGGAGAGTGGTTTAAATGGCTTGTGAAACCACATCCTTCAGGTTTTGCTCTCTTGCAATGTCAGGTTTACCTAATGGCTTAAAGACAATGCACTGAGCCTTACAGAATGCTGTTTACCACCTCCAAAAATAGGTATGCTTCCCATAGCCTGGGACCACAAGACCATGGTATTTATGCTTAATTTCACAACTATTCCTAAAGTGCTGTTGAGTCCTGGCAGAGGACACTCCACGCTCCCTGGGAGCAGAGATGCACAGTTCACGCCTCTCATTTCCTTCAAACATGACTATTTAAATGCATTTGGGTTTTCAGTGCTTCAGACACCGTTAGCTTTACTGGTGACACATGTAAGGTGATGCTAATTGCTATGGGGGCTGCTGTGGCTCAGTTTTCCACTCAGAGAAATGCTACCTTACAGAAAGACTCAGTTTGACATGTTTAGGTGCCACAAGTAGAACACAAGTGGATGGGTTGCTCCTGCAAGGAAAAAAGTCCCAGTCTCCTTCTGAGAACACACAAGCTGCAACCAGCAGTATCAGAGCCCACGGAGAAAATCTTCCTTGACTAACCAGTCACATTTTACACAGTCCAGAAAGCACCAGTGCAGCCATACATCCTCACAGCACCATGCACAGGATAACATTGAATGGGGTTGGCCAGACAGCAAAGTGGTGCACCATCCAGAAGGCCAGCAGCATCCTGGGCTGCATCCCCAGCAGTGTGATCAGCAGGTTGAGGGAGAGGATTCTGCCCCTCTGCTCCACTCTGGGGAGACCTCACCTGCAGTGCTGGGTGCAGCTGTGGAGTCCTCAGCACAATAAAGACATGGACCTGTTGGAGTGGGTGCAGAGGTGGCCATGAAAATGATCCAAAGGCTGGAACCCCTCTGCTGTGAAGAAAGGCTGAGTTTGGGTTTCTCAGCCTGATAAAGAGAAGGCTCTGGCGAGACCTTACTGCAACCTTTGAATATTTAAAGGGGTCTAAAAGAAAGACAGGGACAGACTTTTTAGCAGTACCTATTGCAATAGGACAAGGTGATTTTAAGCTTTAAGAGGGAGGTGAGACACTGGCACATGTTGCCCAGAGATGTGGTAGAAGCCCCAACCCTGGACACATTCCAGGTCAGGTTGTCTGGGACTTTGAGCAACCTGATCTAGTTGAAGATGTCCCTACTGACTGCAAGAGGTTGGACTAGATGAACTCTAAAGGTCCCTTTCAGCCCAAACCATTGTCTGATTCTATGACCCCCAGCCATTCCTTGGGATGAAAGCAATCATCAGCCAGTTTTATACTTGGACAGGAGGATTTGCTGAGATGCTCCAAGCAAAAGCCAAGACGTTTCTAAACTCAGGGAGGTGTGAGGGGAAGACAAGAGAGAGCACAGAGCTCTGGAGGGGCCATGGTGGCTCAGCAAAGGGACAGAAGGGAGAGGGGTTTTGCACAAGATAGACCACAAGCACAGATGAGGAAAACCACAGCTCGTACTGAAGGAGTTAAACTGCACAAAACTACAGCAAACGCATCAGTGGGATCTAGAGACAGCAGGGCCTGACCCTGCTTACAGCAGTCCAGCTGTCCCAGGAGGTCAAAACTCAGGGCAAGTCCCACCGTGGGGGAGCAAGGCTCGGCATGGGACAGGGAAATCAAGCAGCGTGACTCGCCCCAGGGAAGCTGCCCTTAAAGCTTGTAGCACAAGTACTTAAAGCTCACTTTGAGCCCCTGTTCCCTCTGTACAAAGAGGTCTATTGTTGCACTGCAGTGCCCAGGAAATTGCTTCTGTACTGAGGTGCTTTTGGTACCCCCAAGTGCATCCAAACACCACCTTGGAAATGATTTCTCATCAGCCACCAGGCTGCAAAGCACCTCTTCGAGTACTAGAAGTCACCATCTGAGCACATGAAGAAATCTTCAGTGATCAGTTCATCCTTTGGAGTGCCTTTATGAGATGTCCATAAAGCAAATCACCCTGGGTGAGTCCCCTGTTAATAACTTACCCTCATACCCAGCTTCCCAAAGCTTCCTGTGCATAGATCAGCCTCATTACCCAGGATCACTGCTGTGCCTTGCTGCAAAAAATCTAATCCGATTTTCTTCTTCTTTAGGGATAAAACATCAAGAGAGGGTAGACAGTCTGTCAGATCCAGTAGCAAAGTGAAGATGTGGAAGCAGAGCTGTGTCATCATCTCCAGCAAACCCATGTCTGAAGAGAAGCAACACAATGGGTGAGCTCCAATGCTGTCACAGGCTGGGAGGAGTGGTTCAAGATACATAGCCTCTTTTGGGGAACTCGTTATTTAGTTTTATGGCCATGGAAAAAATTAAAATGTATAACCTATAAGATCATGACTCTGTACATAGATATTTATGACTGTAAAGAAACTCGCAGATGACTCCCATGTCCAAAGCCTGGTGAGACCAGGGGCATTCTGACAGCCTTATAAATCAGGACACTGGAAGAAATATATAAAGTTTTCCATAACAAACCAGTGTAAACCCTGCTAGTGCAAAGATACCGAAAGGATCCTGAATGCTGTCACTGTAGGTTGAGTGTTTATTAGCCCTACATTGGAGCAGATTGAGGCAGAGCTGCCTGGTGCTCTGCAACCCCTCTCTGGTGCTGTGGGTTTTACCTGGGTGCATATCCTTGGGCACTGCCCAGACATGACAAAACCACTTCAAAAGCCAAACTGGGGGCAGGGTGCCACAGAGCTGCACCACTGTACTCCAGCAGCATCCTCTCTCGGGACCAAAACACACCCTGTGCCGAAATACATCCAGGTCTGGCATCGCTCATTTGCAACTCAGCCACTGCACATTGACTGTTGCTAATTCCCTGGAGATGCTTTCCAGAGGACAAGCCCAGCAGCTCTGTGTGTGTGTGTCTGTGTGTGTGTCATATCAGATTTAGGGGGGTCACATTCCTACACCCCCTTCCCCAGCCCAGATCCAGAAGGTGCTAGACAGGCAACCATGCAAGCCCCCAGGAATGGGCAGGACACAAGTGCTAAACCAGCCCTGCACACCTGCAAAGACAAATAAATTCTTTACCACCGGACAGTAAACTATAAAACGAAGCTACAAGAGCGTATCACTGCACATGAAGGCAAATTTATTCTGCTGTTAATGCCCATAACTTCCCTACTGAGAGTAATGGAGACCAACAGGAGAACAGACATCTGAGAGTGCTAAAACGTGTCCTGCTTTTTTCTGAGCTTGTGCTGGGCACGCTTCTTGGCGTACAGAATCACTGAGTTCTTTCTCTCCAGCCCTCAAGCTGATGTAAAATGCCCATATTTTAACAGTAAGTGTGATTATCCATTAGCATAACTTACCAGGGTTATAATGAATTGTCAGGAAATTAAAGGGACTTGATTGTTTCTTCAGAGCTATGTTCCAGTTATACACCAAGTTACATTTCAGTTTCAATAAAAAGCAGCTCCTGTGATGGGCATCAGATAAGAATTCAGTCTAAATAATGCTGGAAGTCCTTCCCATCTTTGAAATACGTGTTATTTATGACCAGCATACTACAAGGACAGGCTGATCCTCCAGAGCTGAAGAGGAAGAGTCAAATGATCTTCCAAAGGCAAAGAGAGAGGAGAAAAGCCAGTTCAGCTCTCCAGCCAGGGCAACAATCGATGGCTAGGAGCATTTCCTAACCTCAGCTTCTTCAACAAGGAGACCGTCTGCACACGTCTGGCTGTTCAAAGGACATCTTGTGCATATGAGCAAATCTGTCCAACTGGTTCTGGCCCTGGCCACGGTAAGATGTTTCGTACACAATTTCCAGATGTGTTTTGTATCCTACTCAGTCCGGCTGCTGCCTCCAGCCAAAAGTGTTATATAAGCTGCAAAGCTTAATTGGATTATTTAGCCCCAATCGTTGGCTGAGAGGCAGTGGGGCTGGGAATGAGCTGGGCAGCCTGGGGAGGACCTACACCACCTCCAGCCTGGGGGGAAAGGGAAGGAAGGGAGCATGAGCTAGCAAACAAATTGAAGAGTTCATCAAGCAGGACTGGCCTCCCCATCTGCCTCCAATGTTTTCTCATGCCTCCCACCCATTTCACAGAGGGTGTGTTAGCTGGTGTTTTAGTAGAGGTATGTTTTCCTATTTTAGCAACAATTTAAAAAGAATGCAACAAGCCTTTAGAAGACACAAACATTTCCTCTCTGCACTAACAAGCATTTCCTGACTATTCAGCTCCACAACACAGAACAATACATCTAGCAACTTAGTTTTCCCACAATAATACTTTTTCCCCAAACTTTGGCTGCCAAAGCAGCTTATTTTCCATTTAAGGGCATAATCTTGCTTGTGGGATAACCCTTCCCAGCAGATCTTCAGAGATGTAATTATTAGGGCAAAATCCTAAAAAAGAAAAGTGTTGTGACTATTCTTGGGAAGGAATCAGGAAAGAGAAGAGAGAGAAGCTGAAGAGTTTCCAAGTGCTGTAGCTATCAAAGTGTGCCAGAATAATTTTGTTCCTTTTATTTTTAATAACACTTAAGAGTTAAGTCAGAAGTTGTGTAACTATATAAACTCACACCATACTTTGAGCAGATTGCCTACTCCACTGCTTAAATAAAGGGTATGGGCATGCTTGAGAGCTACTTAAACTCTTGCCATTAGGCCCTGGATGGACTTCGTATGGCTTCACTACAAATAATAATAAAAAAGCAGCCTGGCATACTTCTATGCCACTGCTGACACATTCCTACTGCTCTCTCCACCAGGCAAAGTGCCATGGATAAATTCAACAGATTAACACAACCAGAACAGTCCAACAGGCAGGGATGTGCTCGGCTCTGCTGGGAACGGCTACACAAACACTGCAAATCACACCCAGCGCTCGGGGAGGGAAGATGCTTCTCACCCACCCCAGCTCTGGTCCCCAAAGCATCACACACACAGCAAACCCCCCAAAATCAGGGGCTGTGAAGCTCTGTTGCCTGCAGCTGTGCTGCAGTTTGTTATGAATACTGCCCTGAATGAGAAGCTGTGGTTACCATGCTGTACAGAGAAATAATAAACAGCAGCAGTGACCAAAAAGCTATTTACAGAAGGGCTCTCTGCTCCCATCCCGTGATTACTAGTTATGGAAATTTTTCAACAAAAAGGAATACAAAGAGAGATTTCCACAGGGCACAGCGAGCTGTACAATCTGTGCTGTGCTTGGACTGCATAAATCAAAACCCAAGCGACGTTTACAGCACTCCAGTTGTTCCTTAAACTTTATTTTTCTTTACTGCCTGCATTTTATGCCCTCAGCGAGCTGCAGCGCGGTGCTCCGTGTGACGGATGGAAAGCAGAAAGTTGGCACAGCTCAATTGGGCAAACCAGCCTCACCTCCCTCCCCCCCNTGCATTAAGAGCTTCAACAAATTTGTGTAATACCCAGCATTATAGAAATGGATTTCCAACCAGAAGAGAGCAGTTGGCAGGATTAAGCAAGTAGAAAAGCACATGCACATAAAAAAATCAGGAGGTCTGCACACAAGCTAATGGAGCAAGCAGAAAATCACTGGGCATGCTCCCTGGGCTTGGGGACCGCTTCCTTTACGACAGACAGTAATGTCTCATTACTGGAGAAACAAATACAATAAAGATGAATTTCCATCTTCCCCTGGCTACATTTTAAGTGTTAAGCCAACACAAATTCTCAGGTTATATTTCATAAAAATAGCTACTCCAAAAAAAAAAAACGTGTTGGCAGTACAGCAAAGCAAATTTCATTTGAAAGATAAATCCTACATTCTTCATAGGCAGATGTGAAAATATATCAGACTTTATCATAACAGTCCCTCCCACAAGGAGCCACAGAGTAAATTTACAACAAAAAAAGTTGCTTCTTGTGCTCTTCCTCTATTTTGCTCAACACAATACAGACAAAATTACTAGTAAACCACCAGTTACGGCATCTTATAAATAGGTGCTACACACCTTCCCGCTGCTATGGTGCTCTGCAAAGTCAAAATGGAATCAACCCAGTGCTTAGGATTGTCAGTAAAACACTTGGATGGTGAAACTACATGGATGCTACAATTACTGTCATCACAAATTGACCATTCAGTTCCACTACTCCACTGAGGCCGGACCGTACCAGCCCTCTGCTAACAAACACAGCCTTGTCGGGGTGTCTGGGCATGAAGGCACCTGACACCAGCCAGCGGCTGCCAGGAGAAGACTGCAGGCAATTCAAGGACCTGCTTAACACTAAGCTGGACCAGGACACTGTAGCATCACTATTTTCAGTTGACAAAAGGGCAAGCTCAACCTACCTCCACAGTTTTGTGAAAACTCCTACAAGCTAACATGTGTAATGGTCTTAACGCTGCTCTTTGGTGCAGGATTATAAACCTGGATCACCACTGTCTTCCTTTCAGCAGCAAGAACACTGCCCTGAAGGCCAATCACCCATCTCTTACAAGGACGGGGCAGGGAGCAAAGGAATCTTGAATCAGTTAAATCCCAGCTTGGCCTGAACTAGCTGACCCTTGCAAAGAACATCCCTCCGTCACTCCCTCAAACAAAATGGAACTCCCTGCCTGTGCAGAATGTGTTGGAATTGGAGTGCAGAGACATGCATTGTACCCAGGAGTGTGCTGGAGGCTTAAACATTAAAACTTGTGGCTCTATTCAGTTCTGCATCGGCAGTTCTCACCTACCCTCACAGCTGGGAAGGGGATAGATTCAGGGAGGAGGACCATGGTGCAGGAGCTGGAATTGTTCCTGGCAGTGGCAGCATCACCTGCATAAGGGGACTGAGGGTGGCCTCCAGTCTTGTGCCTCTTGCAACCTCAAGACCACCTCTCTGGATTCAAATTATATATAATTAGTACTAAATCATTAATTATGATTAGTAATTTTAGCTTTAAAAAAGAAAAAAGTATGAAGCAACCAAACACTTCTACTCCATTATAACTAGGAATAAAAGCTATATATACACCTCTGAAAGAAACCTGTGTTTGGCAAAGTTTTCCTGCTGCCTAAACCAAGGCAGGAATAAGCTCAATGATGACCTGAGGTGCCACAGAGTTGTGCAAAGGTGGCAGCTCCTGAGATTTGTAGCTCTAGCCAGAACCTGACTGCAAACTCCAGAAATCCTGCTGGCTCAAAGACCCTTGGATTCAAGCTCCGGAGACAAACCCAAGGAGCAGCTGTTTCTGTGGACTGTAGCTCAAAGGAGAGCTTAGCCTTTTGAGTTTGCTTATTTTTTTAAAGTAGGTTTACCATATATTTATTCCACCTATAATCTCCCCTTGCCTTGCATCTCCATTTTGAATTATTTATTGTCAGGTATCACATTCATTTGCATACTTTATGAGATGCAAAATAAATGATTAGTCACCACATATCAGGCTTCCCCAAACCATCTGTGCCAGATTCTGCAGCAGTTTTGGTTTGGTTTGGTTTTGCCTCTAATACTTGGGGGAAAAGAAATCCTAGGGGAGAATTGGATTTACTGGAAACACAAAGTAAAGTAGTCCACATGCTTGCTGATAGCAAAGGCTTATTATCTGTTACAGCCTTGCTGGGCAAGGAATGCACAGACTATCATCTCTGGTGTAATTTAACCGGTGATACAAATTGCAAGCAGCATTACTTCAAAGACATTTATTTATTGATTAGAAACAAAGTCCTTATCCTCTTCCTGCTCCCTCCTTGAGTCGTGCTGATTGCACACAATAGAGAGCTATCACTGAAAGAGCCAATTAAGTCAACTTCTGAAAGGTAATTGAATAGCTGAAATTCTTAGTGCAATATTGTATTGCATTATCTTGATTGCAACTAAAGAAAACAAAGCAGTCAGGGCAATGAAAATTAGAGAATGAGGCATTAGCCATAGGTAGCAAAACCCAAATGCATGGAGCCATTACTAAAACAACCAACCAAACAAAAAACACAACACCAACCCAAACCCATTATTTTCTTTCTGTGTTTACTTCTAACACTTGCTAGAGGTGTGAGAAGGAAAAAACACCCTTGGTCTTGTTTATTTTCTGCACTTGGCAGGACACTTCATGAGGGATCAACTGAGCAGCTGACCAAGCACAGACAACGGTGGTGGCCACAGCCATCTCACCACATCCTTCCCCAGGGAGGTACCCAGCAGCTGGGCATCCTGTACTCAACTGAAAGCCTTGATTAAAGCACTTCTTGTGGTTGGGGGTTTATGAAGATAACACCTTCTGTATGGAATCACCCACACCTAACAGAGTTGTTCATCTTATTCTCCAGCAGAGTCACCTACAGACCTTTTCTCTTCTGCCCTTTGGCTACCTCTGAAAGTACCTGGAGGATTTCAGATTACCTCTGAGATTTCCACAGCATGGCAAGTGAGACTAGGAGTTTGAAACCTTTTGGGAAGAAGGAGATAGCTTCAGTCCCTTAGAAAAAAAATAACAAGCTTAAACAAAAGAAGAAAAAAACCAAACAAACTGGGGGGGAGAATATGATTGCAAGCCTGTCAATATTCAAAAGTTACATAAAATAACTAAATGCAGTTAAAAACCACATCACAAACTGAGAGCAGAATCTTCAGGAACTTGAAGACACCGGCTGTACATGGTCAAAATTCACCATCAATTTCCAAGTCACAGCACTCAGGCTATAAAGCATTTGGACAGGCACATAAAGAAGCTTTCTGCAAAGGAGGAAAAGAGGCGCCACAAAACATAAAAACCTCCTTCTTTCTTCTGCGTTGACAGCAGACTCTGATGTGACCTACCACCCCTGTCCTCCTACTCCTTCAGCCACCAGCAGAATCAATCTACCCAACCCAACCTCTGAGCAAATTAATGGCCAACTGCTGCTTTCCTGGAGCTGCTACGGCACCATCTGTCTCCCCACATACGTATTTTGTCTAGCACTGGAGTCTTGCTGAAGAACATACAACTGAGGACAAGAGGAGATGGCCTCAAGATGTGCCAGGGGAACTTCAGGTTGGATATTAGGAAAAAAGACCTTCAACAAAAGGGTTGTCAAACCCTGCCATAGGCTGCCCAGGGAAATGGTGGAGTCACCATCCCTGGAGGGATTTAAAAGACATGGAGATGTGGTGCTGAGGGACATGGTTTAGTGGTGACCCAGCAGTGCTGTGTTAACACTTGGACTCGATGGTCTTGAATGTCTCTTCCAGACAAAATGATTCTATGACTCCATAAGCAGGATGAGATGCTGCAACATGGATACTTTCTCTGCTTGTGTTCTCAGCAGCTACTACACTTGAGGTCCCTCTGCCCTGAGCCCTGCAGACTTCTCAGACCAGTACAAGTATAGACCTCCTATAGACCAATCCAATATGCCATTTCTCTGCTAGCAAATGTGCCAACACAGAAATGCAAACCCATCCTTCTGTAGATGTGGCTTCTGTGTTTGAGGGGCTGCAGGAGGGACAGTCAGAGGAAGGTTTCAATGGGTTAATGCATCTTGCAGGTTGGGAACTTGTCCTGTGCCCTGATTTCCCACCTGTGAAATGGGTTGAATGATACCCAGCCAACTTTGTAGATGGCTTTGCTTTTCATCAATCCACTTCCATGTCTATGAATCTGGTGCCACCACCCTCACCCTGCTGACCTAGGGCCTTGGGAGCTGTCAGTCTGAACCAAAATGGGCATTAATCCACTGGGAATCTGTCAGTATCATGTAGCTAGCCTCTGAAATATGTGGTACCATTGCTTGGCACCATGCACCAGAAACATGGCATCAGCACACACCACCAAGACCTGCTCAAACTTCTGCCTTATTCACTTATGTCAGTTGCTCCTCAGTTTATTTTGCAAGTCCTGCTGAAGTTTTAATGACAGAATTTAAAGAACCTGACCAACTTCTCTTAAACTTGAATGGTCTTTACCCAAAGGAAGCCTAGACACTCCAATACAACCCAAGAGTCCTGGTCTTCAGACAATACTCCATAAAATGGGAGCTTCAGCTTTTCTTAATTCATCAGACTGAAAGCTCATCAACCTCAGCAAAGCACCAGCCTCTCCCTTGTCAGCCTGTACTTGAGATTTGTTCTATCTTTTCAAAAGCTCTTTCCACAATCAAAACCACCCCAAACTCTGTAACGACTGCCTTAAGAACAGCTCTAAAAACCTCTCTGTACTTTCCCCAAGAGCTTACGTCAACTCACTGCACCGGGGGAGCCAAGAGGAGAACAAACATTTCACGGAGCAGCCGTTGCACATAAATATTGGCCCCTGACACAGATGCACCGTGAATACAATTACACCCTCACATCAATTACTAGCATGCTCCAGAAAGACCATTTGCAGAAGACAAACAAACACACAAATGTAAGCTTGAAATAAGAAGTTATTGGATGTTCCAGCAGCTGCTTCACCTTATAATCAGAGTTTCCTGAGACATGTTGTGCTGGTTTGGATAGCACTAACACACTGGTGTAACTGCACAGGTACATGGGGAGCCTACAGATCATGCCTCACAAAACAACTGCTGGCAAAGAGCAGGATTTGTGTATTCCTTGCTCACCACTCGACAGTTACATACATTTTAATTCCGACCTCAAACACAATTTGGGCCACAGCAGATGTTTCCTATAGTGCAGGCTTCCGTTGGCTGAGAGTTAATTCAGTTTGAACATGGCAGCAATGAAGAACAGGATTTCAACATTTTGTACTTATTCTCCAGGCTTAATACTGCAGAGGTAAAAAATAAGGAGCTCTAAATTGAACAGCTAAATTTGCCTCTCCCAGCCTGAAGTCAGACCAGCCTGGTAGGCCTGTACTTCCCTGTCATCCAGGACTCCCCCTTCTGTGACACCAGCCTGCATGGAAAACAAATCACATTATTTTAATGAGGTTCTTCCAGATGCACACTGATGTAAGAGGAGAGTATGCCTCTTCTTTTAGGCTGCTTAAGTTTCACCAAAAAAAGGGGAATGCTTCTCTGCAAAATTCTTCCTCCTCTCCCCCTTCTACCCTTGGCAGCTTCCTCCTATTCCTCTATATTGATAGCGGATCGTTATTTCACCAACTACAATCAAAACCTTCCATGAGATGAGATCCAACTGCAATTTTACATTCCCATAGTTGCCCACACTGAAGAGCCCTGAAACGCTCTTAAGGAGTCGAATGCACAGGAATCGTCTCTTCACTCACCAGTGGAAGGGACCTGGGGAATGACAGCTGCTTAAACAGCACAGGCACAGCAGAGTAGTTTAAGGGGAAAAGAAATACTATAACAAATTGAAATCACAACAAGGAATGTAGGCAGAGCAGAAGGAAAGAGGGCAACTCAGATGAAGGTGGTAGTGGAAGAAGGGATAAGGACTTCTCCTGGAAGCCAAATCAAACAAGAGTGCACACACAAATAAAGCCACATCTTCTCACATGAGCACTATGCCACACACTAGCAGATGAAGGAAGCTCTTGACCTTTTCTGCACTGTTTGGCAATCCAAATTTTACCCACCTACAAGCCCTTTCTTGCCAACAGCTTCCCCTTTCCTCCTGTCTACCAAATCTGTAAGTCTGATACAAACAGCCTCCATGCTCATCCCAGCTCTGCAGCAATCTTGGTCACCAATCAATGCTGATGAGTAGATGTGGATTTTAAAAGGCCAGTTCTGTCCTTGATAACTGTCTCATCTGCATGGACTCACTTCTCCTAGTCCAGCCTTTCATGGTGAAGCTATGTGGAAGGCTTCCCCATGCACCCAGCACAGTCAGAGCACACCAGATAGCATTTTGCTCTTAGCTGGGGCTTCTGAGCTCTGTGAAGTCACCATCAGAGGTAGCTGCAGAAACGACCACCTTTAATTTAAAGGCTTTAAGAATAATAAACCTCTGGAACAACAGATGAGTGCTTGGAGTTTCAATCATAGCAGAAAAACATCTCCTTTGATGCCAAGAATTGCTATGAAGGGCTAAAGGTCATCACACTCCCTGACCTTTAACTATTACAGCAATACTTTTTGACCTGCATTTTAGAAGTTATGAACCACAGCCCAGACAACAGCACTCAGGCTAAGTGAGCTGCTGCTGCCTTGACAGATTTCCAAGGAGTTGTGAAATACCTGCCTGTCTCAAGTGACTTGAACAAAGCATACGCAGAGAGCTCTGCAGACATACAGAAAAACACACCATTTCTCTCTGGGTACAACTCACCCAAGCAGGAGATGGCAAGAGACAGTTTATTATGCTCTGTGGAGGGAACACTCAGCACAACAGCTCCAGGTACCACTTTTAGCACAGGGCTGAGGAAAAGAGGCTTCAACTTGCAACTCTGCTAACCAGACACATTTAACAAGAAGCAAGTAATGAGATTTCTAAATAAGTGGTTTGTCCAAAGGGCATGCAGTGATGTCAAGAACCAGGTAAAAACCCTCATTAAGATCTCTGTGGAAGTCAAGAGCATGTAGGAGGGCTGGTGTTCTCAGAGATAAGATAGATATCTTGCCTTACACAGCAATTGATCAATTTTTAGAGATCAACTGCCAGACCCCACCAGACTCCTCTTGCAGAATGCTGCCAATTTTAGGCCAAAAGCCTATGCCAGGCACCACTGTTAAATTTCAGCCATGCTCCTAGAGCCACGGGGCTAATAACTGCGACCAGGAGGCAAACAAACCTTGATACTAACTCTTCTGTGCAAGCAATTCAGTTTAAGAGCTGCTGTTCAAGAAATATGTCACCAAGATGAAAGGTGACCACATTTCTTAAGTGGAATTTGTTTCTGAAAGAGCTTTCCAGAAGCAATCCCATGTACCCTCTTCTCTACACACAGCCCTGCTAGACAAGCACCTTATCTGGATGTGCCTAGCTGCGTATCAGACCCTCTGGCAGCTACCTGTCCCAAAATCAAGCCTGGTATGGGACAGCTGCACTTCACATGCATCCAAGGACATCCTTCAGTTGGGGCAGGCAAGAGACAGCTCACGGTGGTATGAATGGCAAATCTGATGCCAAGAGCAACTTCCAGACCACAGCAAAACCAAGTCCTTGGATTCCAGTGTAAAACTGGCCCTTGTAACTTCTCTGTGCCATACGAAGGAAATTGGAAACCCAAGTCCACCTTGGACAGGACAGCATTTCCTCTTGAACTTCTCAGTAATAGCAAGAAAGCATTTCTGTACTTCCAAAAGATATCTGAATCTTAACTGTACTGCCTTCCTAGAAAAGATGGGAACTTCAGGATTTGAGGGGGTCTACCACTGAGAAACTACATTTAGGCACTCTCCATGCAGTGAACAACAGAGTCTTTCCCCGACAAGACAGCCACACACAGCATCTGTGCTCCAGTGCACAAAGGGATGACTTTGACTGCTCATCCTCCTCTTCCAGCTGGAGGATGGCTCGTGGGCAGCTGTCTCAGCTAAAGTCCCCATACCTGGCTCCCCCTGTGGGACACACAGCCTGGCTCACTGAAGGATGCTGCAGCCAGTTCAGGCATATGCCTCGCTTGGCTTCCTGAGAAACGACTCTGACAGCTGGCAAATACAGCTGCCCGCAGCTCACGGGGGATAATGAAGAACCAGCCGCTTCTTCGAAGTGTGTTTCTGTTGTCCATACCTCTGAACACCAGATTTTCTTGGACTACAGGGTGCTAGAGAACTGAGATGCTGTAATGCTGATCTCTGAATGCTGTTAACTGATCTGACCCCATTCAAATGTCATGGGTGCTGTCAATACAAAACTGTTCCTTTCTCTTCCCTGCCAACCTCCACTTCATCCATGGGGCATCCATTAGGTTCAAACACAAAGGCAGCAAAGAGCCTACAACAACAGCCTCATTAAGTGACTCTACAACCAGATTTGTTTTGGAGCAAAGTGCTGTCTCCTGCACTGCAAGGCAAAGCTCTTGCAGGGGGAAAGAAAAAAAATAGATCACATTAAAAAAATACCTTGCATACCTTAATACTGGAAGCAGCTTTTCCATCAGACTTAAAACAACCGCACTATCAGCTGTAAAAGGGGAAAATAAACCCCAGGAAGTCTCCTAAAACAGCAGACCTAATGAAAAAGAAAAGGTTTCAAATTTGCCCTGGATACAATGTGTCTTGCAGCTTTAACCTGCTGCAGGGAGGGGGGAAAAAAGGGAAACAGAGTAACAGAAACGGGATTTATTAGGACCAACCAGGTAGATACAAGATAGATGATCACCAAGCAGTGATGGCTATTTTGGAATCAGCTAACTTCTGAAAATGTCTAGTCAGCTTTAGCATTTCATACACATGAAATTAGTGTCCACACAAGAGTACTCTCCTGAAAGGACAGGATTTAATGTAGCCAAGATAATTATCTAGATTCTTCTTTATCCCATTAGTGGTTTTCATTCGCATCCTGGAACACCATAAGCGGATTGTTTGAGAATTATTTGCCATCCGCTGTTTCAATCCCGACTGGAATTATCTTTATACCTCGGTAGGAAGAAAAGAGATTACATCCCTGCCAGCCTTGCTTGCAATGCCCTCTTTTCTGAGGCTCCTTTTATCATTTTCATTCTATAAGGTGATGAAAAGAATTAGAGAACAATTGTCACGGACATGATTTTGCCCTCTCCTCCTCCTCTTGATCCCCCGCACGTGCGTTCGGGAGAAGGAGGAGATGCTCTTCTCACCACATCCCCTGCAGGAGATGCACCACCAGGACCTGCACAGGGATGAAGCTCAGCGAGACTTAGCCATCAAACAACCCAGGACAGGATCCTAAAATGCTCCTAGCCTCCTTTTGCACCATGATTTACTAATGAAGGAAGAAGGATGAAACTGTTAAAACCAATTAAACAAATCACTTGATGCAAGAGCGAGAAGTGGGATTCAGTGCACTAGAGATCCCAGGGGCGTATGCTAGATGTTTGTGCTCCCTAGCAATGTATGTCACTGTGAAAGCTCCAGTGGAGACAAAGCCAACATCACTCAAACAGCCAACAAAACCCCTTGCTTCAAGGCCTAAAATAACAAGAAGATAAAATTCCCCTCCCAGCCACTCTAACTACCTGCCAGGTCTTGTATTAATGGAAGGATTACATCTCCTTCCAGGTATGGTGAGGACACAGCTTGCCTCCCCATGGGCACCCATGAGCCTGCCCAGCAGTAAGTAAAGATGCCTGGACGACACAAGATCTATTCCTCTTCCTCCTCCTCACAGAAGCATAAGGAGGTAGGTATTCAGACATGACATGAATAGAAATGCATGTATTTTTTAACACAGCATGCTTGAGGGCTGTGTAATGAGATCTGTAGGAGAGTTATCTTTATAAACAAGTTATTAAAAGGGGGAGGAGGGACACAATAAGAGCAGGTGCCAATTACTCAGCTCCCAGCAGAGACTTTCCAACTTCTCACCTTCCCCCAAAGCAAGATGTGCCACTGTATGGTAGCACAGTCACTTCCAAGTGTGACATCCTCTCGGAGCAGTGCTCCTCTCGCACCAAGCAAAGCTGTATTGCTGCCATGATGCCACTGGAGAGGGACAGCCCACTGCCCCACCAACCCTGCACCTGGCATGAAATTCATTTGGAAGGAGTGAAACTGCAGATATAAGTACAGTTATCTTTTTTTCTTGACTCCAGAATTTGGCCACTCCTCCTGCCACAAGGAACTGTGAATTTGTGAGCTAACTGTCACTGTCAGGTTTGTGTCTCTGCAAATAGCTGCTTAGTTTCAGGAACAAAGCACTAGTAATGATTTTGTTATTTTAAGAGGGCAGCATAGTTTCAGACAGTAAAAGTCCATATTGCAACTGGAGCTGTTAGAGAGATCCCATCCTTTGGGGCAAGTACACCATGGTAATGATTAATATTACAAAAGTAACCCGAGCCTTTAAAATCATTACTTCCAAAATCAGCAAATAATTACCAAGGCCTTTAGCAATCAATACCCAAGATAAACAGACAATTAAACTGCAGAAGCAACAGAAGAAAGTAGTTAATATTTGTTAAACACAAGCCAAATACACTCTTTTATGGTAACCAAATACTTCCAGTAAATAGATATTTTAGTTCACTGGAGAGACACTTTCAGAAAGTAATAAATTAATCTAATAAAACAGACAGACAGGGTGGAACCAGACATTAAAGAAACACAACTGATCTATACAGAGCCAACCCACAGTCCATGTCCTAATTATGCACATCCACCATTCTGGGTACTTACCTTCCCCACCCAGGTCAGCTCTTTTGCTGAGGGAAAATACATGTTTCATGCAGATTCACTGGCACAACAAAGCAGAGAATTTGAGGCATCAAATGACAGAGTTTGGGCTCAGCTAGAATTTGCATTTCCAGGGTTTGTTTTTTTTTTTCCTCAATAACTCTCACTCTTCAAAGTCAAGCAAGTTAATCTGCTTTTAAACAGGATTCTTGCTTTGCCTTCAGTTTAGCTGAAGTTTCATCAGGAAGGTGTGGGACAAGCTCTCACCCATGGTATGTCCCCACACTAGAACCAGCAGGGTTTATCCTGGGGGGCTGCAACGTGCCTTGCCATCGCTCCTGGGACCTGGAGGGATTTGGAGCAACCCCTGATACCTAGTGCAAGGACCAGCATCACCTCCTCCCCACACAGCCCAACTTTTACCAGCTTCTACCCAAAATCATTGCTTGGAGTTAACAAAGCCATACTACTAGGTGAGAATCTAGGTCCTCAAAGGGTGGATAACTTGAATCAGATGAGATTAAGAAAGGGAAAGATGTGTGAGAAGATCTCCATCCCGGTCACAGTCTGCAACATCAAAGGAAGAAGCAAAGGAGGAAACTGAGAGAAACAGACAAGGAGAAAAGATATCAAAGCCATCTCCAGAGAGAGCACAATGAGAGATGGCATGAAAAAGGAATAGTTAAAACACAAAAGGCAAGATCAAATGAAAGCAAAATATCACAGTCTGGGCACAGTGAGAAGGGAGGGGAGACCACCCCACCACTTTCACCAGCATTAACTGAGTAATTCATTTGGCAGGTACATGTCTGTGGCAGTGGCTGAGTCTGAGAGAGCCCAACATCACCCAGGTCCAGCCACCCACCAGGTAATCCATACAGTCAGCTACTGTTCTTGCTCTTCACATTCAGCCTGGGGACACACCATGGGGACACCACACAGCAGCTCTGCTCCCCTGAGAACCCATCTCTTGGGAAGAAATACAGCAGTTCATTCCTCACTCACAAAACTTCTGCAGCCAAGAGGTTCTCTGTGCTGACAGGGTTCATGTTGCTACTGCACGTTCACTAGAACAGGCTACAAAAACACCCCGTGCTATTACATGTACCTGAAGCAGCTCGTATGTCAGCTGGAAGTGTGTCAGTCAGTACTGGAAGTGTTTCTCTGATTATTTACAAGGACTTCTGAAGGCTACACAACTTGTTTGGGACCACAGGCTTGCTTTCTAAGCCAGGAAATTCCTCCAAGCACTGACAATACATAGAGGATTTATTGCAGCCTATGTACAAGCAGTGAACGACAAAAAAGGGTCTCCAGGTTAAACATTATTTCCAGAAAGCTCTCATCATCACAGGGAGAGAAGAAAAGAGTTATATGCTCTAAGGCAGCCTTGAAAATGTGGTCAGGATGATCTAACAACTCACTGAATAACAACTGTGGACCAGGCACCAGTACTGTCACAAGCAAACACCATGCTCTTCTCTCAGTTCAGCATCCATCCCACTACTGACAAGTCCTAAACCACAAATGCAACAACTATAATTACAAGTAAATGGATACTGCAATGCCACAAAACTCATAATGAAAATAAGACAGTTAGGGATCAATTTTTGTACAGAAGCTTCTTTAAAGCCCAATAATGTACATTCTAATGCATTCTAACTGTCCACTTTCACAGAAAGCAGAAATGAAAACACCTGCACAAACATGTCTAGTTACTTCAAAATACAGATTAACCTCTAGGTAAGTATTTATCCTATATGTTGCACAAGAAGGCAGGAATACTGAATTATTTGGAGAGTCTCTCCAAGGCAGGGGCAGGCAGGAGGGAAGATGGAGTTACAGAGCTGTCTTTGTGCATCAGAGATGTGTCCACACTAATGAAGAGATCCTGGAGACTTGAATGTGTCTTGACACTGGGACAAAAACAGAATGAGAATTGGCCAGTGCCACAGTTAATGCTGAAACAGATGTTTTAAAACAGAAATTTGCCCCTCTCAGATTTTTTGGCTTTGCTAGAGAACTCTGATGGGAGCTCAAAACCAAATCCTAGAAGGGCACTGCTGAATGAAAAGCTTCCAACACTTCAATTCAAATTAGAAAGGCAGCAAAAAATGCATTTCCCTCCACTAAAGACAACAGTCCTCTTCCTGAATCAGGAAGCTGTTAAGCAGATGCTTGATCAGCACTCCCCCAAAAACCTCTCCTCCTAAGAGCATTAACCTGCCAGTCCTCACTGGTGCCCTTTGCTTATTTGAATAGTTTCCATAATTATTTAATCTGACCGGTGACTTCTGCCACCACGGCAGCAGCTCTCTTCACCCACTGCACCCTCTCGACCCCTTGGGCTTTGTCTTGTGAAAAACAAAACAGCAGCATTAGAATTGGTATGAAAACAGTATGGAAGATCTTCACAAGAAACCTAAAGGTTCATCTCCAAACACTTTTTGGCAGGTGGCTCTGCCCCACCTCTGCCAAGGTTCCCTGCAAAGTACCAAGTGCTTGTGGATGCCCATGCCAAGCCAGGAGCCTCAGGACACTTATTTGTGTTTCTTTACACCACGAACTGAGAAACTGGTGCCTCTGGGGACTGGTTTGGGTTCTGTAAACAGGAAGAACTGTGGATAACCTAAACTTATCTGGAGCAATCTGCTACTAGCTTTGCCCAATCTATCACTAAAACAATTTCTCCATCACTTAGCAGGCTTCAAAGCTTTCTAGAGATGTCTGGCAGCGTCACTTAAACTAGCCAGCTATAGATGTGTTCTACATTAAACACTAAGTGAATAATCAACGAACATTAGGATATAAGCACAAATCAATGATTTGTTTTAGATGAATCAAAGGGAATTGCAAATGAGAAAGGGTTTTGTTCTGTAACAGATGTAAACCAAGAGAAGTACTTGATGTAATTGGGTGTGCGTGTGTTAACCTGCTCTGCCTGCTCCTCTCCTGTTCACTGACACAGACCCCGCTGTCACAGAAACACAGCTGTGCCCGCCAAACTGCAGTGACAAGAGATGTCACTGTCCCCAGAGAGCAGATGGGAACTGAGGCATGAAACCAGCTGACTGACTTCCCCACGACTGGGAGGGATACGACATGGCAGGGACCCGAATCAAGTCTCCACTGCCAGTAACTTCAATTCCGTCACACAACCTCAGCTCTTACTGATGGAGCAGCAATGGGACATAGACAAGTGAACATACAGGACAAGTTGAGAGCCCACTTAAAGATTCAATGAAATCAGTAAAGAAATGAAAACAGAAATGCAAGTTACTCCAGACAATGAAGGATTTATTTTCCTAAATGCATATCAACAGACTGCATCGTGTCCTTCGTGCCTGGGATCAATTTGGTCAGATCACATGCAGGATAATTTTACAAATGCTGCTGCATTCCGGCCACCAATTCCACACAACCTCTGCTGAGCACCAGACAGGCCAAGCAAAGGCTCTCAGAAATGCTCCTGCACATCTTTTTATACCCCATGCATTATAATGGTGGACTACTAAATGCTACAGCTCCTCAACCAGGTCCCTGTCTGCGCTTCCTCAGCCATCAGAAGCACAACGCTGGGTCTGCTGCTGGCATCTCTCCTCCTGGTAAATGCTTCCAAGGGTTGCAGTGAAAAGAGCCCAGCTCAGACCAGAGTTTTCACTCACGCTGGACCAGTTGCTGCCTGTGCCCAAGACCTCAAAGAAACTACAAAAACTTGAAGTCATGCTGGCACAGGTAACAGAAATGAAAAAGCAGCAGGAACCTCCATATGCTGCAAGACACAGCTTGTGTGTAGCAGCATCATAAGCTTTGACTCTGCAGCTTCTAGAGCAGATTAGTGTTCATGGCTTTTATGCATTATATAAGAAGACTTTGTCAACATGCTTAGAGGAACTTCCCTCCAGGACAAAGTCTGCTTCCCACAAAGGGCACCCTGAGTGAGTAGAGCATCCTGCTGTGCGTGGCACTGAACAAGCAACATTTCTTTATGGAGATGCTTCCTGAGCCTGCCCTGCTGCAATGGGCACTGAAGCAATGTCCACGCTGCAGCCACTGCCCCACGATCACCAACCCTTCAGTACCCTGCTCCCCATCACCTCCATGAGACCCCACATTCAGACCTGGAGTAAGATACCCACCTAGGATGCAAGCAGTGAGACCTTCAAGGAGCAAATCTAGAGGTACAGAGGTGTCTGCAGTTGTGGTTTGACAATGGAAACCTGGAGCTGGCTGGCTCTCTGGTAACTACAAATCATTAAAGTTTGAGAAGGAAAAAAACTTGCTGGGGGAAGCATGCACAGGCAGTGTGAATACAGAGTTCATCCTGAGCCACGCAGCCGTATGCTGGAGGTACAAACCCAACCTGAAGACACAGCATTTCCAAGGGGTAGCATGTTCAGAGTCTCCTAAAAGGTTCACACAAGGTTTAGAATTTCCTATTCAATAAAAAACTCACCAAAACACTTAAAACCCAAACATCTTGAAGGATTTATAGCTTTTGGGGTAGGGTCCGAGGGGCAAAGGGCAGGGCTGGAAAGATGGTACATGGCTGGTTGGTCAGTCAAGATGAATACAAACCTTATGGATGAGAACTGAACAGTTTCCATCATTGGAAAGAAACAAAAGCACAGCAGTTTAACTGCAGGTGGGTTCAATTGTTCACTTTGGCCTCATCAGCACCTGTGACTTATCCAAAGTCATGAAAGCTTCTCAGTTGTGCTGAGCTCTCAGAAGAACACCTCCTGTAATCCCCACGTTGGGCAGTCTAATGCCTGAGCCCGCCCATGCCTTCCCAAAGGTTGCCCTCCACAGTTAAACCCTGCAAGTCCACCTCATGACAGCAGGTTACAGAAAAACTTCTTCCAAGACAACTGTTGGTTTTTGAAAGTTAAACTGTACTTAAACCTAAAATCAGCAAAGACAGAATATTAAACTTTGGCCAAGACACCCACCACCACGATGCACAGCACATGGTCCACCTCCAAACTGTCCTGTGATGCTGGACATCAGCTTCCTGGGTGACTGGTTATGCTATTTGAGGCTGCCCTTCTCTTCCTACTCCAGCAGACTATTTCAAACCTCATTTATAATTGGAAAGAGACAGCATCTGTCTTTGCAGACCATGAGGTCAAAACTTTACTAATAACCACAGCACAGCAAAACACTGTTAGCAGGTAAACAAACCCTGCATCAGTCACAGAAAAGCAGTTTTAGAGCTGGTTTTACCTGGTATATTTTCCTTCCACTAATTGTTTTGTCCTCCCAACACAGAGCAGGAAGACAAGAAGGCACTGTGATGCTTAACAGGTGTTTTAATATCATTTTATTCTCCATCAGAGGCAACACGGATACCGTGCCAGCCTTCCCCAGAATGCAATGACATAAGGGACTTGGGATCACTGGGAATTGTCTCCAGCTACTCACAGGGGATGGCTGACGTTACAGAGGACTGGCAAGCACAAAGCCTGTCTTTGAAATATGAGGGGACAAGGAAAATGCAGGAAATGATGGAATAATCAGCTTCACTTCAGTTGAAGTGCTTAGAAGATGAGGGGAAATTGAGCAAGAGCTAATCTCTGTTTACCAAGAACAAATCACATCATGTCTATTATATCTCTTCTGTGACAGAATACCAGGACTTGTAGGAAGGGGAGAAGAAACAAAGATTTCAGAGAGACCTCTGATAGCATCTCATGGGACATCCCCACAACACAGCTAGGGATGCAGGGGCTGGACTGAGCCACCTGAAGGAGGGTGCACCACTCCTGGGAAGACCACCAGTGAACTGGCTATTACTCTTTGAGCACAGACTGGGAGGACTTGACTTTAGTGGGTTCCAGTGGAACCCACCCCATATCTGATACCACTCAGTATTTTCATCCATGACTCAGTCAACAGCAGAGAAAACATGCTGCTTGCCTTTGAAGGCTACACCAAGCTGGCAGGGACTGCAAACACACGGTGGGACAAGATCAGAATTCAAAACAATCCTGACACTTTAGAAGAAGCAGTCTGAAACAAAAAGGACACAGTTCAACAAGGACAAGCACGAGATAATGTGATTTGGTAAGAATAATTAACCAGGCAAATAAAAGATAAGGAATGGAAAGTAAGAAAAGTTCTGGAGAAGAGTGGCTGAAGGGTCAATGGGATAAAAACAGCTAAACACAAGCCATCTGTTGTAAAAGCAAAAGCAAACACACTGGCATGGACAAACAGGATTGATGTATGCAAAAGACCTGGAATAATCCCTTATTCTTCAGAGCAAAAATAAGGCAGCAACTTCAGACATGTATTATAGGTTAAGCACCACTCCTCATGAAAGATGATGGTCCATAAGAGAGTAACAAGAACAACTGCAGACCAAGAATACGTGACCTAAAAAAAATGATCAAAGAACCAGTGTGGTTTAATCTATAGTAGCAGGGACTAAGGAGAGACACGGTAGTGACTTCCAAATATTTAACAAGCTCCTGCAAAGAAGGAAGGAAGGAATTTTTCTGCTTGTGCCCAATAAAAAGAAAAAAGAAGAGCAATCTCAAAACCAAACTGAAGGGGAAGACATTTCTGTTCAGATCATCACAAAAATCTAATGGCAGGGCTGCTAAATGTCAAACAGATTGTCCAGGGACAACGCTTAGGCACCTCTGTCACCGAAGGTTTGTAAGAATGAATATGACAAACATCTGTCAGGAAGGGGCTGGTTATCACCAATCCTGTGTAGGGGCAGGAGATGGGACTGGATGACCTCTCAAGGTCTTCTCCAGCTCTGAACTGAAAACAGCTTGACCATAATAGCCGGAAACCTGCTGTGCTGACACAGCCTGACCCACGTTATTTGTGACCTTTGGTGGTGATCGATGTTTGCAAGCAACAATCTGTTGCTGTTGAAGGAAAATGCATGTCCCAGGGAGGGTCCTACCAACAAGGAAAGGGACAGTGGTACCTGAGGTTATCATTTTGGCACTTGAACGAGCAATGGGGGGAAAGCTACTTGTTAAAAAATAAACCTGAGTCAAAGGACAGCACAGACTAGACAGCACAGACTACATTGCAGGGTTGGCCATCCTCCTTCAGAAACCTGGAGTGACTGCTCAGAGCCCAGGCAGCACTGCATTCTGGTTTCACTTCATTTAGGGGAGGGAGCTACAAGCAAAGCAGCTGCTCAGGGGTAACCACAAGAAAACAGCTCTTAGAGTGCTCCTCTGCCCCTGCACAACTCACCACAGTCTCGCATTTCTAGCGGAAAGCACAGACAACACCTTGTTGTGCAAACCCTTTATCCAGTTAAAAATCCTACCAGAACCAATCTGCCAGTGGTATCCCTGCATTATAAACTGCTGTCACCCAAACCTCTGAGGAAAGGCAGCTCTGGTGGGATTTAAATGTTAGCAGCACATCAGGAGAGCTCTTCAGCTGATGAATGAGCCCAAGAAGCCACCAGTCAGATGCCTGCAGCTGCCATGAGATGGCATGTCCCAGATGCTCCTGCCCTGCTGCAAGAGAAGTGGCTGGGCTGGATGGGCATCTACATGGGCTTGTGTCATCCTGCCCATCAGAGTCAAAATAACCTCCCCTGTCCCCAGAGGTCCCAACCCTGAGACTGGCCTTGCACCACACACCAGCTGCACCCTGTGGTTGTGCATGGTGTGCTGTGGGACTGCAAAGCCATCAAGTCATGTCTGACTCTCAGCAAAAGCTGCTTCTCACCTGTAGCTGAGAGAGATGCTTATACAGCAAGAGGAAAGAGCTTGACAAACAGACTGCCTGTCCTTAACGACCTCTAAAACTGCAGGAACTGGAGGATCTGAGTGACTAGCATGGGCATGACAAGCTGCACACCCACACCTGAGACAGACACACAATTCAGAAGCAACTACCAGAATTGCCCTCCAGGTCAGGATAAATCTGGTGAGCGACAGGATGGGGAAAAGCAATTATTACGTTGTCGGGAAGAACCAGCGGCAAGCATCTCTGCGAAACCTTTGTGGGATTACCCTGCAGCCTCAACAGGATAGGGACCTGCACCTCAAGCTCTGCAGCCACCTGCTCGGTGTGAAGCCAGCACCAATATGTACGTGCTGAAGCTGATAGCCCTCGGACCTGCCCCACACGAGCTTCTGGGACAGGACCCTGCACCGAGCCGCCAGAGCCGTGTGCGGTGCAGGAAGGGCTGCTCGCACCTTCTCTCACCTTACCTTCTGTTTGCTCCGAGACCCCTCGTTATCTGAGGACTCCCCCCAATCGCTGGCAGCAACATCTTCCCGTGAGGTTTTAACCTGTGTAGTCCCCATCGCCCACGAAGCTTCTCACCGTAAAGGTGGGGGGTGCAAAGAAGATAATCACCGAAGCGAAGCCCGGACCAGAGCCCGCTCCCGGAGATGAAGAGAGACCCCCCACTTGGCACCTCCCGCCCTTCTGGGCACGGGCACACCCGCCCCGGGGATCCCACAGCTCAAGGTCCCGTAGGAGCTTGGGGTTACAGGATTCCACATAGGATCTTGCTGGGTCCGGGTCCCAGAGGCTCCAAGCAGGATCCTGCCGGTCAGGCTCTACCGGCTGCGCATCCCACCGGACCCTCCGTGGTCCAGCCGGGCCCGGTTCCCGGAGCCTCCCCAGCCTCCAGCCCCGCGGCCGGTCCGCGGACTGCCCCGGCGGAGACGACAGATCCCCCATACCTTTGTGTCCGCCGAAAGCGCCGTACCAGGAGAGCGAGAGCAGGGCGCACAGGCAGCCGAGCAGCAGCGTGAGCGCCGTGCCGCTGCGGAGCCTCATCGCCTCCTCGCCGGCGGGGGCGGCCGCATGTCCCAGGCGCGGCGCGGCCTCGGCGGCCCCGGGGGCCCCGGCGAGCGCGGAGCGGAGCGGAAGGAAGACGAACGGAATGGAATGGAATGGAACGGAGCAAAGCGAAGCGGGGCTAACCGCCCGCCCGCATGCAGCGCCCGCGCCGGGCCGGGCCGGGGCCAAGGGGCGGGGGCTAACGGGCGGGACCAAGGGGGTGGGGGCCAATGGGAGGGGTTAAGAGGTGGGACCAAGGGGCGGGGCGGCAGTGAGCGAATGGCGCCCCCTTGCGGGGAATTTTGGGGCTGCAGGGTGAGGAAGTTGTGGGAGCGTGTGTGTTTATAGGGATTTGAGAGTGTGTGCGGGGGTATGCGTGAACATCTGTGTACAGGAGTGTGTATATAGGAGGGTGATAGTGAGTTGTGTACATATGGACATGTGTGTACATCTGTGTATGGGAGTGTGAAAGTGTGTGTGTGTACAGGGGATGTACATGTATGTGTGTGTGTTTGTGTACATGCGTATGGGGGTGTGCACATGTGTATAGGTGTGTGTGTTTGTGTGGGCATGTATATGTGTATAGGAGTGTGTCTATGCGTATAGAGTGTGAGAGTGTGTGTGTACATGTGTACATAGGTGCACATTCATGAGTTATATGTATAAATGTACTTCCCTATACACCTAGCTTATCATGTAGATGTTTACATGCATACTTGTGCACAGGCATCTGGCCAGGCAAAGATACTTACATGTCTGTGGGTGCCTGCCTGGGTCTATGCGTGCGTATGTGTGAGTGAGTGTGTGTGCATGCGCCTGGGTCCTTATGCCTCTGTGTGTGTGTGTCTGGGTCCATATGTTTGTGTGGGAGTGTGTAGGCACCAGTATATATGCATAGGGAAGCTTGCACGTGGGCACGGGATGTGTACTTGGACCCTCAGACAGGGTGTGCACATGGAACTTCATGTCTGCATTTCTTGGCACTGGGCTGTGTGGCAATGGCTCTCCACACCTGACACGTCTATGGGTGCCTATGGATGGAGATGTTTGCTCAGCCCCTAGGCGCTGGGGTGTCCTCATGGCCCTGCATACAGGAATGTGCACAGCTTTGGGTGGTGAGAGATCTGCAGGATGAGGCTGGGGGGCAGCAGACCCCTCAGCCCTGCAGTGCATATTCACTGCCATTTCCACAGAGGTGTTTCATCTCAGTTAAAAACACAACAGCTAATGTTTATTGAGAGAAAATCGATGCCAGATGAAGATCTCAAATGGCAGCTGCCCCTTGGAAGGACGTCATTGCTTTTCCAGAAGACCAGGCATTCCAGGGTTATGGCCCCAAGCTGCTTGCCTGGTTGAAGGACAGAAAGAATTAGATTTAAAAATTATTTTGCTTGTGTTTTCTTCTGCTAATGGGTCTGGCTTGATGTCATTATAGAGCCAGAGGAGCTGTAGAGCAAGGCTGTGTTTGAAACCCTGTGTTTATGTGCCTCCATCATCTGAACTTGCTTCTGTGGTTGTTTGTGAGGTCAAACAGCCTGTGTCCCCCAGACGGGTACATCTTCCATTAACATCTTCCGTTCCCTGAAGATCTTTTAGTGAGTAAATATTTCTCAGATGTGTAAATATTGTAGCACTGGCTTCCAGGAATCAAAGTCTGCTATTTGACGTTTGGTTCAGTTTGGGAGTCATGTAAAGCGAAGCATGAACAGTGACACAGGCACTGGGCAATGCTTGGCCACAGCCCCAGAGCCAGCCCAGACTGTAGGCAGGGATGTGCAGGGATCCAGCTGGGCCCCACGGGCACATCTCCTCCTGGCAATGCACCAATCGACATGGGAATCCTCCTGAAACAGGGAAATCTGTCCAATGGATCCTCAGGTCTCTGCCCCAAAGCCTTCTGGAAAAGCAAGGGGTGAAGGGAACTCAGCACCCAGGAGGGGTGGGTGCTGGGGCTGCCTCAGGGTGTTGTAAGCAATCCTTGTGCCTCGTTGAAAGCCATACACATGGATGAGCAAAAGCATGGATCGCCCATTTCTGCTGGAGGTAGCCTTGTCTACTTGTGTCCTCAGACTCTTCTCTAGTTTATAAAATAAACTACATTTTTGAGATCTTGACATGGCTTCTCCTGGTGACGGGACAGTCCAGGAAGGGAATCGGCAGAGGGAGCTCTTTGGATGGCACTGACAGTTTCTGCCTCTGCTGCCAGAAGCCAGCTGGCAGCTGCAGGGCCCCATGACAGAGCATTCTTCACACGGGGCACATCCCTAAGCAGGGAAATGTACTGAACACCACTCCAGGGAATGCTGGAAAACATACCCGAGAGAGGTCGGATTCATGATTCCTCACCTGGATTTTACAAGGCACTGCCCAAGCAAACATCACCTACAGAACATGAGCCAGCATCTGGTCCCATGTCTCAGAGCAGTTAAGTCCTTGAGCACTTGATCATCTCCATGGAGAGCAGCCCTATCCTCAGGCTCAGACCCCAACCCAGCACACCCACCCATCACTCACTCCTCAGCTGCAGATAAAGCCACAACCACAACAGTGACAGCATTTTCACCCTTAGAGCAAAGAAGACAAGCCCTAGAAACTCTGTCCCACCCAGCCTGCTTGCTTTCTCACTTTAAACCTACGTGCTAAGCCCAGGAGTCAACAGTGGCTTCACAGGAATTAGTGGCAAAATCCCTCCAGGTGCAGCAGACACCTAAGAGCTGCTGGTGGGAAGGGCTGTGAAATCCTGCCCCTGTTAAAGAGTTTAGAGAAATAACAGGGACATGTTTTAGGGCATTATGTGTTGATGGTTTATACTCAGATATGGAGAATGTTCCCACCCCCTCGGGATATGTGGAGTGTCTGCAGAGGGAGAAACCAGAGTAATATTAATAATTTCTCCAAGACAATTAATTAGCTCTTTCCCAAGGATAAAGCTTAATCTGATTTCTGCTGTTGTATTTTGTCTTCATAAAAGCCTGAACAAATGAATGAGCTTTATGCCATTCTTGCATAACAAAAACCTTGGTCTCTCTTGGAAAAAGTGAGAGACTAAGCAAAACTGCCAACACTTGTGATTTTTCTATCAGACCTTCAAGTTCCTTTTTTTATTCTTGAAGTCCTTCCCTCTTATCCAAGGTTAGGCTTTTATTCTGTTTTTAACAAGCCAATTTGGAGTCTTGGTACTTTTGCAGAGCAAAGTTTAAAACACAAACTGCAGAGACTCAGATCCCCAGCAGCAAATAGATGTTTTTTAAGGTGATCTTGTGATCTCTGAACAGTTGATGCTGGCAAGAGTGCTGGCAAGAGTGAAATGAGGGCCTGGGGAAAGCACTCTGACAGCACTCCACAGGTCCTGAGGCTATGACAAGAATTAAAAAGAGAAAACATTTATTAGGTCTAGATATTAAATGTAATCCAGATTTATAGTTGATTTTATCTAACTCTCAAAAGAGCTTAGCTCTGGAGTTTGGCCCATCTGTGAGCAGGTCAGGCTCAGTCCTTCCTGGGCACTTGCTGTTTTCCTCATTAAAAAAGCAAACCAAACCAAACTTCATTTTCCACGTGTTTTGCAGGTCATTGTGTTCAAACATCATCAGAGCTTCTTTCATTGCAGTCCAAATTCTCCAAATGCTCCTTAGCTTCCAGTGATGGAGATCACAACAGGCAGGGTGCTTTTACCTTCAGTGTGTTGACATGTTGATGCTTTAATTCAGGGCAAAAGCTACAAATGAGGTTCTCAAAGCAACACTCACTCCAAGCAATTAATGTACTTTGCAAAAGGTTCCTTCACACCTTCAGGTACACGAAATGTATTTGTGTACAAACAGTTCTGTATTTGCGCAACACCCACAAGGAGCTTGTACTTTGTGCCTGCTCTCCACCCGTTTTCCCAATCTTCTCCTGTGCCTCAATGAAAAAACTCCCAGTTTTCTGTCCTTAAAAGTTTCCCCTGGCACCAATGAGCAGTGAGCCTGTGTAAATACCTGCTGTGGCAGAGCTAACCTTCAGGAAAAGTCAACCTCAAAAAATGAGACAGCAAAATAACCTACTTGGCTTTCCCCCCCGCCTGCGCTGCTGTGGAAGGAAGTTTCTGCTTTGGAGGCGGAGAACAATGTTTTCACTCGGCTGGAGGAGGAGGGAAGCTGTCACGGGACTGGGCTGAGTCACCAGCATCCGACCCAACATGCCTGGAGGATCCTGCACCTCTCCAGAAGCCTCTAGAAGCAGTGTGTGGCACTGTGGCAGTGTGTGGACCATGGTCCAGCCTGGTGATCATCTGCCCACTGCAGCTCTGCACCATTTTTTTGTCACCACACATTGTCCTGCCAGAGCCAGGAGTGCATGGGGGACAAACCTTCACCCTGCTCACTGGGAGTGGCAGGGCAGAGATGAGGGCTTCAGGCTGGAGCATGATTTAGGGAAGGATCCCCTCTGGAAACTCAGCAGCAGCCTCTGTTGTGGTGTGCAAGCAAGGAAAAGACTTGGCATGCACGACCTCCCTTCATCCCACCAGGATTTTACTGCAAACATGGAAAGTTTGGCCATAAGGAGCATTGCTGGTGATTGTGCTCTCAGAGCAAGAATCTCACCAAATATTTTTAAACACTTCCCAGCAGAAAGTGGGCGTAGAGAGAAAGCAGAGCACTGCAGGGATGCTAATTGCTCCTTTTTGAGCCTTTTCTCTGTAACCTTGAAATTTTAAACTCAAACAGCTTTTTTCCCCCCATCTCCTTTGCTGTTCCTTTGGTACATCCATCTGCCAAGCTGGCTGTTCAGCAGCCAGGGCTGACAAACCACTTTTGGGGCAGAGGTTGCTGTGATGTTGTGGGATTCCTAAAGAACCACAAGAAAACATCCATACAGCCAGTGCTTCATGCTGAGAAAGCCAGAAACTGATCCTCTAGCAAACAGAGGGAAAAACATCTCAAGTTAGTATCAGTGGGAATACAGCACAGCTTCTCACATGGCCTCTCCAGGGGGCTGAGAAACTGTCTGGAGGCACATCCCAGGGTTGGGGGCAATAGGAAAATCTGAGAGCAGGGTCTGAGCTGGAGAAGGGCTCGCTGGGAGGAAATCCCCTTTGAGAAGGAGACAAGTCTCTGAGTCACCCTGTCCCATGATGGGTGAGGTAAGCTAACAGCAGGGTGGTGAAAGCCTTGTTTTTCTGATGTTTTCTATAAGTGCATGATGCCATGACCAGAAGGTTGAGCATGACACAGCATGCCCTATCAGAAGAAGGAAATCTTTTCTGGCTTTTGGCCTCTTCCACATTTGCCAACTGGATTAAAGTTCACCCAGAGGAAAGCTTAGATTTCTGGGTTGAATTTGGTGCATTGCCTGTTAATTATAAATACATCTATTAATTTGGAGACACAACTGGCTTGAAAAGACCCAGGCACTTGAGGACAATCCACTGTGACTCAAACACCCAGGCAGTGATGGAGAGAGGAATAAAGAATTGGTCCTGGTTGGGACAGCAGCAACCTGGCAGCTAAGGAGTGAATGTGCTGGGGCTGGGCCCCAAATTACAAATCTGTGGCTCTACAAATAAGACGAAAAGTTGCCATTGGGATCCTTAGAAATAGGATATGAGGACATGCTGAAGGTGATGTTTGGTGAGGCAGATTCAACACCAACAGTGCCCTGTACTGTATGACTTGCTACTGCTGGTCCCTCTTCTGATTTTATGGAGGAAAAAACCAATCCAATGATGTCAAATCAGCAACTTTCACTGGCATTTTCAGAAATAAGGAAGGATACATGCAGCAAAGAGGCAAAAGGGAAGGTGAGTGCAATAAGCCTAAACCTTTTGATATCTTGTGCTGTAAAAGCTGGTGAATCATTCCCTGCATGGCATCTTTCATGCTTAAACCTGAACTTGCTTATGTTTAACTTTAACTCACCACTTCATGGTGTAACATTGGCCATGTCATACCTAGAAATCAAAATTCCTAGAAAACTTAGTAAAGGGTCACCCTTCCCACTGTAAAGAATATATTCCAGAAAAGTATCACTATTTCAAAATTGCCACACATTCCAAAAATGTATCTGCAGGGAAGGCCAAATGTTGTAACATGTATTCTTAAGGTCAAGAAATAAACCACCTGCCCATCATGGAAATTAAAACTTACCCTTCTCTTGACTGCAGAAGATGATAAATCATAATGCAGTTTCTCATAAGTTTTTATTATCTTAAATGAAGAAATTTATCACTAAGAGTCAGAGGCCTTTGGGTGAGAGGAAATTAACACCAACGAGGAACCTAATAATCATTGATCCATCTTTATTTAATTACACTTGGACACACAGACAGCATGTTCTGCCAGCTGGACTCTCCTGTGGACAGATTAAGAGGCCTGTCAACTGTATCTGATCTGCAAAGAAATACTGCTGCCAAACAACTTGGAAAGCCCCCAGAACATCCTCCTTAATGTCAGTTGTGTTTATACCAGTATCTTTATTTTTAGACCCCCCTGACCCCTTCCAAAACACTGGGTTCAGGGAAGAACATTAGTTATTTATTCCTGCTATGATGAGCATGCAAACCTCTCTAATGGGCACTGCCACCCTGGCACGAGCAGGGCAGGCACACGGCTCCCCACCACTGTCACCTGGCCTCGCTGGCTCTGCTTGCCCCAGTGCAGAGGACAGAGATGATGAGCAGGACTGGGATGGCTGAATGCTGTCCTAACAGTACCCTGGCTAATGCTGGTGGCTGCTGCCAGGCAATGATCATGTGATCACAGAATCATTGTGGTTGGAAAAGACCTCTGAGATCATTGAATGCAACCATCCACCTAACACTACAATGCTCACCACTAAACCACGTCCCCAAACATCATACCTACATTCATCTTTCTACATGGTGATTCCAGCACCTCCCTAAGCAGCCTGTGCCAATGCCTAACCATTCTGCCAGTGAAGAAAATTTTCCTAATATCCAACCTGAAACTCCCCTACTGCAACTTGAGGCTGTTTCCTCTTGTCCTATCTCTACTTACCTGGGAGAAGAGATGAACCCCCATCTCACTCCAACCTCATTTCAGGGATTTGTAGAGAGTGAGAAGGTCCCAACTGAGCCTTCTCTTCTCCAGACTGAACAACCCCCCCTTCCCTCAGTCACTCTCTGTAACACTTGTGCTCTAGACCTTTCACCAACTTTGAAGCTCTTTATTTGGACGCTCTCCAACAGCTCAATGTCCTTCCTGTAGTGAGGGGCCCAAAACTGAACACAATACCTGAGGTGCGACCTCCCCAGTACCTGATACAGAGGGACAGTTCAATGCAACCAGCTCAGCAGTTGTGTTCCTCACTAGTGAGTCTTGGAAGCCACGCAGCCACTCAGAAGGTACGGATGCTGCTGCACTCCCCCCCTGCTGCCCTGACACCGTTGATGTTTGTGTGCTCAGCACATCCCTGCATCCCAAACCACGTGGGCTGGACCCCGGTACACGGACATAAACCTGGGTACAGGGGTGAGCAGGGCAGAGAGCAAACACAACCACTTGCAACTATCCACGGGTTAGCGAGAAACGTACCAATGACCATTGACCCCTTTGTGCTGCAGAAGACAGAAACCGCAGGCGCCCATGGCTCTTGGAAGGGATGGGACCCGGTCCCCCGAACAGTGAGGCACGGCCTGGCCACCAGGGGGCGTGGTCTAGGACGCAAGAGCGGGCCTTGACCCTCCGGGGGCATGGTTTTGGCGCAAAGGGGCGGGGCCTAGAGCCACCAGCCTACAGCGAGCTTGTCACTAGGGTGCGGAGCCCGTGTTCCGAGGGCGGAGCGATCGCGCTGCCGAGCGACGGCCCCGCCCCGGCGGCGCTATAAGGCGGCCGCACACCAGCCGCTTCCCGCCCCGCTGCCCGCCTGCTCCCGGCTCTTTGCCCGGCCCCCGACGGCAATTCCTGCTGCGCCACAGCCATGGCGGCTCTGACGGTGAAAGCTTACCTGCTGGGCAAGGAGGAGGCGGCCCGCGAGATCCGCCGCTTCTCCATGCCGACGCCCGCCCGTTACCAGGCCATCCATGACCGCGTCGCCGAGCTCTTCCAGGGGCTGCTACGGGCCGGGCCGCCGGCCGCATTCCGCATGCACTACAAGGGTGAGCGGTGCGGGAGTGGGAGGGTTCCTTCGCAGGCCCGGCCGTCCTAGCACCGGGTCAGGACCCGAGGTCGGTGTCCTTGGGGGTGGGAAGGCCTCAGGACACGAGGCTGCCTCTCCCCGGCCCGCCCCCCCGATGCCCCTAGGGTGTCCCTACTGCTTCTGAGGCTCCTCGCAGCCCATTCGGGGTGTGCCCATAGCTTCCGGGCTTCCCCACCACGGGCTGCGGTCGGTGGCACATGAGCGAGCATCTAACCTTATGCCTCACCCTTTCTAGATGAAGACGGGGACCTGATTGCTTTTTCCACCGACGAGGAGCTGGAGATGGCAATTCCTTACGTGCAGGATGGTGTCTTTCGTGTTTATGTCAAAGGTAACGCTGGGCGGTAGCAGGAGCTGGCTGACAGGCCTCTGAAAATGGGAAAGGCAGCCCTGGGCCTTGTCCTCAAGGGCCAAGTGTAACTTGCAGCCTTCGGGGGGAGGGTAAATCAAGGACAGGCTAATGTGGCAGAACATGGATCTTCTCTGCTGAGGTGCTGTAAACACATCACAAGTTTCCTCCTGACAGCGTCATGTCAGCTGGCCGAATGTGAGCTGCTATTGTCATGCTGGCTCCCTGGAAACACTAGGCTAGCACTGGTATCTGTAATATTCACAACAATGCGTCACGCGGCCTTAAATCCAGCTTATTCTTAAGCACATAGTTGCTCCCTAGTCCCTTCTGTTCCCATAGGTACCTGCAAGGCTTTATCTGCAGTCCATCTAATGAGTCACACCAGTGAGCCAGAGGCTGTTGTCCCTGCTCTCATCTGTTATGCCTCCTGGCATTTATTCTGAACTCCCTCTCCAGAAACATTTTCCTCTTGCAGTGCTGAGGAAGATAGGATGAACAGCCAAATGGAGTAGTGTAGTACTAATCTAAAATAAACAGGCTGAGAGACTGTTAAGGATAAGGCATGCTCAGTTTGAGGAGCAGGTATCTGCAAAACCCCTTCATGCTTACATACTCTTAAATGCCCTCAGCTTGTGTCTGGCAGTGGGTGTAAAAATAAACTGACCTAGTAAGTCAATACTGCCCTGACAAGGGCTGTTTGTGCTTCCTTCTCCTCTGCCTGATTTCCAGCCTTTAAATAGTAAGCTCGTTCTTGTTTCCTTTCCTTAATAGAGAAGAAGGAGTGCAGGCGGGAACACCGCTCACAGTGCGGCCAGGACTCTCCCCGTGAGATGGTGCACCCCAATGTGATCTGCGATGGCTGTGAGGGACCGGTGGTGGGCACCAGGTTCAAGTGCACTGTCTGTCCAGACTATGACTTGTGCAGCACTTGCAATGGTAAAGGCATCCACAAGGAGCACAACATGGTGATGTTTCAAAGTCCACTGCTAAATCCATTTGAGGTGAGCCAAATCCAGGGAGGGGAACTAAGGGATGGGATATTCCTCAAATGTAAGTCCCAAGTTGAGTCACATGAACATTCCTCTTCACAGTGGCTGCCCCGAGGACGCTGGCTCCGTAAAATGCGCCATGGTGTTCCACCCTTCCCATGGATGCACTGCTGGGGATATCCTGGCCCTGCAGCTCCATGCCAAAACTCAGAACAAGCCCAGGCTAGTGCTGCAGCCTCCAGTCCACCTGCTGCAGAAGGTAAGAGGAGATAACCTAGTAAACAAGGTTGTGGTGGAACCAAACTAGCTGAGGTTCTGCAGCACAGGGTAGAATCGGCATAGGAACTAAATCTAATTTGCTTGAAATAATTAGCATCTTCAGCACAGAGTAGGATTACTTTGGGGCATGCTTGGGCTTCTGCAGTTGATCAGGATGCAGAGAGAGTACCTGGAACCAAACCAAGCCGAGCTGTTAGGTTGAGCATGTCGCTACTCAACTCCAGATCTGCCTTTCAGCATGGCTAATGAGCCTTAACAATGCTAATGCCACTGGTTTTGTGTTCCAGAGGTAGCTCAGAATTAGGGTTTTTGTCTCTGTAGTGTCATTGCTACGCAGTGCATGTGAGCACTGAGATCTCATGGGGATACTCTGTGTAGGTGCTCTTTTCCTCTAAGCCTCTGTGTCTGCTAACAGAAATTGTTTTTTTAGAAGCTTCTACTAACAGCCAGCCTCAAGACCCCAATGTCACCTTCTTAAAGAATGTTGGGGAGAGTGTTGCAGCTTTTCTGAGCCCTCTGGGTAAGTGACTTACAGTTTATCACCCCAGTTCCTGAGACTGGCTTAAAGGACCTTTTAACGGGAGCAGCAAGTCAGCTGTTGTAACCAGTACCAGAACTACCTCATGCTACTAAGCCTTAAAGGTTTTCTTTACTTCTGGTAGTAAAAATACCTAGGCTTAGAGCAGCCATTCAGAACCTTTTAAGAGCCCTCCTTTTCATTAACATGTCACCACTGTAACACTAATTTTAAGTAAGTTTGACTCAGGAATTTGCCTGGCTCATATGAACATAGATAACTTTTGCCCTGACCCTCCAAATGTATGGCTTGTCTGTCTAGAGGAAGGTGACTTACTTGGTGCTTAAGTAGTCCTTAAAGAATAGTTTGAAGAATGCTTTGCAGTTTTAATTCCTACATGTTACATGGCAAACTAGGATTACAGAAACCTTACTGCATTTAGACCAGGATTGATCCATGCTCACTTAAGACTGTACTTTGGAAAAACCTCAAAACTTTCTCAAATCTCAAATGCACTTCCAGGTATTGAAGTTGATATTGATGTGGAACATGGAGGACAGAGAAGCAAAGTGACTCCTGCTTCCAGTCAAGACAAGAATGATTCCGAGTCAAGCAGCAGTACTCTAAATCAGAATGTCCAGACCAAACCAGACTGGAATAACACAGATTCTGCTACAGAAATAAATGGTGTTGCTGAGCAGATACAAGACATGGTGATAGATCCTGTGCCCACACAAATGGAAGATGGCAGCTTCCAGTCCCAGGTACAAGAGCTCTGATGCTAATTTAATGGTGGTGAGGCTTAATGAAAAAGGAATAATTTAGCATGCATCATGGGATTGAATATTAAGATGTCAGCAGATAAAGTGATACACAGCACCTGTCCTTTAGGGTTGACAGCAAAGGTGGTGGCAGTTGTTGTGGATCTAACTCTTATTAAAAAGGCAGGTGGTAGGAGCTTGCATCCTACCTGGAAAGCACTGCAGCATCTGTACCATTTTTCTTACCATTTCAGGAACACAGCGAGTCCAGCAGTTCAGGGGGTGATGATGACTGGACCCACTTATCTTCCAAAGAGGTGGATCCTTCCACAGGTGAACTGCAGTCTTTGCAAATGCCAGAGGCAGAGGGTCCCAGCTCCTTGAATGTATCCCAGGATCCTCCTCAACCAGGACCTACAGGACTGCGAGAAGCTGCACTCTACCCACATCTCCCTCCTGGTATGAGAATGTGTGCAGGTTTCATAGCTGAGTGTAACTTCCACTGGGCAGCTGCCAGCTTGCCTGACATAAGCAGATCTGATTTTAGAGATTGTAGAAACCAAGGTCACCTAAGTTACAGCTAAGCTGGTCCATAACTTTGTTAGCAGGTACGGCAGCTCTCACACCCTGTTATACAGTATTCTCTTGAATGTGGGCAGCTAAGTCTTAACAAGACTTCTGACCTTAGACTAACATGCTGCTTAAGCAACATGAAAGAAGGTGGTGTCCTCATTCATGTTATTGTCACATACTTTTGAAGAGAGCCTCTTAATGCAGGGTGCAGACTGGTACATCCTGTGGCTTTTAAGAGCCTTTTTCTGGTGAGAGCCAGTAACTAATTAGACAAGCCACTTCACAGAGGTGAACAGCACAGGGTCCTACAGCAAGGCCAGTGGAGTCTGACTCGGTGGTTTCCTGAGCTGGTTATGTATCTTTCATCTCAAACATCTGCCCTTCAGGGGAGACAAAGGAGAGCATGATTTGTAGCATTTCACCACCTAGGCTAGATGGACTGGGATTAGTGCCAGCCTACCTATTATTAGAGCTTTTGCTGGTTTGTGAATTACATGGAGTAGTATTTCAACTTTAAACTCTTCTCTTAACAGAAGCAGACCCTCGCCTCATTGAGTCTCTGTCCCAGATGCTCTCCATGGGCTTCTCTGATGAGGGTGGATGGCTCACTCGGCTCCTGCAGACAAAGAACTGTGACATTGGGGCAGCGCTAGATGCGATCCAGTATTCCAAGCAGCCACCTCACTTGTAGTAGTCCATGCACCAAAGAGCACTTTTCCTTCCCATAGCAGATCATGCAGTACAGCTCACTCAGCAGTTCATCTTTCTTCCTGCTAGAAGTCTGTCCTATGTTCCTAAATGCTTGTAGAGGGGAGGAAAAATAAACAACTACTTCCTGTGCTGAGTCTGTGTTTTAAGTATCACAGCTTTATTACTTTGGATAACAGAGGGGAGGGACTGGGCTAAGGGCACGTGATTCATGTCAAGCCAGCTCCCTGTGCGAGGGAGGCAGCCTAGGACTGTAGGTCTGCCTTTTTGCACATACCTTGGTCTACCCTTAGGGCTACATTGCTGAAGAGAAACAAATGCTTTGGCTCTGAAAGAAAAGGTTGCCATGGGAGATCTAAGCAAAGAGAGTAGTACAGGGGAAAATAACTGTACTTTGTAATGGGGAGTTAATCACAGAATTTCATTGTACTGGCCAGAAATCCTGGGAGCTCTCTCTCTGTCCAAGCTGACCTACTTCCATTTTTATTTCTAGCTGATGAGGTTGCTAGACAACACTGTAACTCTAGTACTTGCCTACTGCATAGGCTCTTTTTACCCTCAAACCCTTCCCCCAAACACAGCTGTAAAGCAAGTAAACAGCTTTAATAGTGTAGTTCTGTAAGGCTTAAAGAGTAAAGCCACCTTCAGCTCAAAATCTTGTCTCAGTACTCAATACAGCAAATACATTATAGAGACAAGAAAACTGTTAAAGGTGCCTGAACTTCTCAGAGATCATCATCAAATTCATCACCTGTGCAGAACAGGGGTGCATAAGAATGATTGCTAGGCTGTGGCTTGCTCTTAAAGTTAGCAAGGGTGTTTGCTCTTCTCATGCTGTCCAAACAGCAGCTTCCTCCAGTGGTTTCTACACCACCAGACCCTGCTCTTATCAATTGGCTTTGTGGTTCTTTGAACAACATCTCCTCCTCAGCTGAGCAACCAGTGCTGGGCACCGTGGTGCCAGGCAGTTTTGAGGCAAGCCCTTCAGTGCTAGTGATGTGCTCTTTAAACTGAAAAACTGTACTTCGAGGTAGAGTTTTCCCAGCCTGTTCTGAGCATCCACTGGCCCTACCAGCATCTGCTGCGGTGGTGCTGCTGTGTAGCCCCAACCTTCCACTGCCCTCCTGTGGTAACAGGGTGACTCTGGCAGCATTTCCAGCAGCATTTCCACTATAGTTATCAGAACATGAGAGAAATTTTTCCCACTTTGAGGGTTTGGTAGAAGCAGCTGGGGTTTGTGTAGTCTCCTCGGGCACTACAGACTCACAGACAGCAGGAACCATAGTGTCTCCAGAAGCAGCAACTTCATCACCTGGATCAGGCCCTGCTACTAAACATTTATTGTGCTGTAAGAAGACAAGAGAGCTTGGTTATGAACTCAGCAATTGCAGCCAAGCTGCACAGAAGCAGACAAAGAAAGAGCACTTCAAATGCACCCAAATTCTCACCAGCACTCTGAGTCAGAGCTGAGGCTGATGTGCTGGGTGGGCCTAGGAACTTTGGGCTGTGAAGACTCAGGCCAATGTCACTGGCACTGCAGGTAACCAAAGTAACCTTGCTGACTGTGTACTACACAGGTGGCACTGCTCAGTCAGGCAGAGCAGCATAGGCTTCAGCTGTGCTGATGGATGGATCTAGCTCAACCACTCAGCCTGCACAAGGTGCCATTATTTTTGCTTGACTAAAGCTTTCAGAGAGAAAGCCTTGAAAATTTTCTTCACCTCTGCAGTCAAATGGAAGAGCAGAGGAAGACTCATAAAAATTCAAAATTATGACCCCAAACAGGACAGGAGAACACTATGTTGTTTTAGTGGTAGGTAGCATCTTCTACAACTCAAATACCTCAGTGGATTTTACCTTTTTGGCTTGGTAGGCAAGCTGGAAAACTCCATTTTCTTCTGCATACTCCTGAACATCACCAGAGAGGAAGCTCTTCTGTTGTTTCCTGGCCAAGAAAGCCATTTATGAAGAGGACAGATTAGCTCCACTGTGACTTTTTTCACAAATCACCAGTAATGTTCATAAAATGCATGGCTCTAGCAATAAGTTTTACCCCCAAATACCAAATCCTTGCTTGGCTCAGGCAGTACACTGCAACTTGTACTTTGTTCAGCTATCAGATGAGCTACCTCCCACACCTCCAAATGTCACTATACTCAGGGGCAGGAGTTAAAAAACCACAACAAACCAGCTGTTTCTGTACCTTTGCTCTTCCACAGTTGTCCTCTGGCAACAGAACTGCTGCCTTTCTGCACCTGCCTCCTCCTCCACTTCCTGATCTTCACTGTCCTTGTCCAGATATTTACTCCAACGACTGACTTCTGCCTTCCTCTCCTGCAACATCAGAGAACTACTGAAAACAGCAAACCACAAGGTTCTCATTTTTGGCATTGTTACATATGTGCTGAATGCTTCAAATCACAAGTCAGTTTAGGACATGTTCCTGTATCGTGTTCCCAGGGTCAGTACCCTGGCAGAGCAGAAAGTTCCTGTATATATCTCATTCTCTCTGTTGGAGCTTCTCTGATTATATCCACTATTTCAGCTGTTTGAACCCAAATAAAGGGATCACTGATTTCACTCTGATTTACCTAGGTCAGTATAGGATGGCATTACCTCAGGTTTTTGGTTTCTTACCTGCTGGACCAAACTGTCTTCATGTTGGGCTGCTCTATTTTTACTGCCATTTACAGAGTCTTCCATGCACCTAAAATAGAGGTTTAAACTAGTTTCTAGAAGACACTTTTTTTCTGTTGATTTATAGTTTTCAAGTCACCTAACTCATAGCACAAGGGATCAGATAGTGTGGATAGGAACACTGGATAGGCAGCATCTCAGAAATAAAAGGATCTACAGAAAAGCAGATGTCAGAGGAAGAATATGCAAGATCTATTACCTGAATACTTGAAAACAATCTAGTTAAGAGATTAGCCTTCCTTCTTTCTGTACAAATAGATTAGCAGCTTTGATCTAAAGCCACTAATCATGAAATGATAAATTCTAATTGATCATAACTAGGGATAGAACAGCATGTCCTTGGGACAACAGCTTAAAGCCACTAATTCTATCCCAAGCAACGAAGGAAAAAGGGAAGTTATTTCACAGTCTTTTGAAATTCAGAATGTTTTGAGAACAGAAATAGAACAGAAATAGCAACTTTTTTTGATAAAGTGAACAATGAATTTTCTTCCCAAAGCTTAACCCTGAAGCAATGCATGCCCAAAACTAAATTACCTAAGTAGTTTTGACCCTGAGTAAAAAGGAAGTTGAACCAGTTCAAGACCAGTTCAAGATGTGATGATTTGTATACAGATTCAGGAATGAAATAAACAGGAAAGTGCTACTCAGATTTTCCAGCCCAGCAAGAACTGCACCCAAATGTTTGCATTAAACAAATACTTTTTATCAGTAGCAGCAGCAGTAACTCAACAGATTCCCAGTGTGAAACCCCTGAATGCTAACAGTTAAGTAGCAACAGCTTGGTGTGGAGGATGTTTTTATCCCTGCCCATGGCGGGTGGGGGTTGGAACTAGATGACCTTTAAGGTCCTTTCCAACCTGGCCATTCTATGATTCTATGTTTTCTCTGCACTGCTTGTCAGTCTGCAAGATAGACATCTCTGCTGTCAGCTCAACAAACAGTAAATATCAATGAAAAAAAAATAACCAAACATAAAACCCCCACTGCATATATTTTAATGGGTAAAAGCCTGACCAACACACACTATTAATCAACTAAACTTTATCTGAAAAATTTTCTTGTCAAAGGAAACATGCCAGGACCCTAAGACCAACAAACAGATTCATTCTATGAGGTGATGACAAAACTGGCAGGCGCCACAGCTTTACAACAGGACAGAAAACCCTGCTGTGAGCTCAAATTAGGTGACAGGCACCCAGTGTGTGAAGACATGCCTCAACTGTAAAGAAACAAGCAGCTAAAGATGAAACACTACCGAAATGTCCAACCAATTGCTTCCTCTGCCTCACCCTGCAGCAAGTTTAACTTCTGGACATGGTGCCTACACTCCAGGCCAGTCCCTTGGCCGTAAATCTGCAAAAAATTAATAAAAACAAGGCTTAGGGAGAAGCCAGAAGGAAACAGCACAAAGTGAGACTACACTATACTGAAGCGTTAACTACAATTTGCATATACAGCCGAGTGCGTGGTGTCCTGGGACTGTTTAACTGCCACCCCACAGGGCCCTGCCCTCCCCACCGCGCACCGCGCAGGCACCGCTCTTGGCCCCTCACCTTCTGCACCGTCTGCCGCTGCCCGCACACATTGCAGCTCCACTTCCCGCTCCGCTTGGCCTAGGAGGACACAGAGAGGTCAGTCGGAACTCGCGGCCCGTAGTCCACTCCGCTCCGCTCCCCTCCCCGTCCCGCTCTCACCTGCTGCACCTGGAAGAGGTGGCAAGAGCAACAGCGCAGCACCCAAAAGCGCGGCGCCATCCCGGCCCCCGCCGCCGCCATGGCAACGCACCCTTCCGGCCACGTGACAGCGCCGTCAGCAGCGAGGACCAGGCGGCACGGCGGGGAGGGTGCTGCTGCCCGGGTCAGGCACGCTGTGAGAGGAGAGAGGCACAGTAACAAACAAAAACACAGAAAAGGAATAAAAAGGGTCGAGGAAAAGAAAAGAAAGGAGGGAGAAAGAAAAAAAGAAAAAGAGAGGGGGAGAGAGGGGAAAGAGAGAGAGGGGAAAAAAAAAATCCACCCCAATCCCCAGACTCCAGTCACACCACTCTGGTCTTTTAGATAACCACCAAGGACAAAGCCCAAGCAATATTCCATGTGCTCAGAGAAACAGAAGGCAGTCCAAGCAGCCTCCAGGATTCAGGTTCATTTATTTGAGTACATGACAGGAAAGACAAACAGACAGTGTAAAATCACATGTAGTAGTTATACTTTTAAAAAAGTTACAATAAATTACTGAATAATTAGTAAAAGCAGTTTTACTAATGGCTGCTCTCCTGTGACACCAGGCAGAGGAGGCAGAGAAATATGTACCAGCTGTGAACACACACAGAGAATGTCACAAGGAGGAATTAACACTGAGTAGCACACCGAGTAGTGTTAAATGGGAACCATACATGTCCTTCCCATCCTTCATAGCCCAAATGCCAGCCAAAAGCTGCAGCACACCTTATCTTCAGTGCAGGGTCAGCACGGAGCAGCAGCAGCTCTTGCTCCAGCCCAGCAAGGCAGACACCTGCACACTGAGATGAGTCTACCTGTAGGAACATCATGAATTCTGCTTCCTAGCACACATCCTGCTACCAGGAAGCTAACTCTTAAGTTTCTTCTGGTCTTAACAGATTTAAAGAGCAGTTACGCAGACTCACAGTTATTTTGTCTCTAACTGGAAAGAAATCTATACTGAGGTGACCCAAAATGGGCTGATGGCAGTGGGCCACACTGCTTTGAATTCTTCCTCTTGTATAAATGCCCTTTGATGTATAGCAGTTTCTAAGAGCATGTCCTTTGCTAGACTCTTTATGCAGGAGATGTTCAGAAAGGACACACTGAGCAGCTACAGGTGGCACAACACTCCTTCAAATCTTTCTGCCCCAAGCACTTTTGAGGGCTGACTGATCAGGGTATTTTTAGGGGTTCTCCTAAAAACTGGACCTATCACTAGCTAGTACAAACAATCAGCAAGAAACTGTGAATGTTTTCTGTGCTGACAGGAAAGTCCAGCAGAGCAGTGTGCCACCACTCCTGTCACAGTGAGGCTGATTCACTGACTTCTAAATTAGGAACTTATTCCCCTCATCATAACCACCATGAGCCTGTTGATTGACTTAGCAGTTCTCCTGCACTGAAATTAAGGAGCCTGTGGCTTTCCAGACAAACTAAACCCAAATGGCTTTCAAAAAACTAGAAAAGCAAATGCTAGAAAACCAGGTTTGTCTGAAAACTCCTGAATGCTGAAGGAGAAAGTGAGAATACACTATAAAAATGGCAAATCACATCTGAAAGAAACCTGGAGATCTGAGAAATGTCTGTGTTTAGATCTCAGGGTGCTGGGAGCAGTGGGCACATCTGCATTACAGCTGCTGAGTCACAGAACAGCAGTGAAGAACTTACAAGACTATTTACAGATCGGGGTCCTATAGCACTGGATTACACTGCATGAGCTCTCAGGCTGACAGCCAGAGGTGAACATGGTTTTCAAGCCAGGCTGCACCTGCTGTGCAAGTTACCCAGGAACCTACTGCAAATGAGGGCAGGCAAGGAGCAGTTACTGTCTGAAATAAAACTTCATTAAAATAAAGGATAGCAAAAGACAGACATGCATAATTTATGGTGGTAATTCTGTATGTCAGGGGCTATTAGGTTCTAATAGCTCTTGAGAATGTAAATCTAGTTCTGTCAGCCAGAGTAGCTAAAGAAGCACCTACACAGAACTCACTGGCAGAAGCCCCTTATCAGCTGGAATCTACTGTAATTGTGTAGTTACTGGTCTCTGATTGAAGTATAAAAAAACCAAACCAAACCAAATACCAAACCATCCTGCCATTTGCCACATTATCTCCCTGTTTTATCTCCCAAAGACAATTCCTGCTTTCCTGAGCTCACCCTGACACAGAGGAAAGTTCATAGTCACTGGATGAACTGAACTGCCTCTCTACCTTCTTCTGGTCTTTGATCTTCTGCAGAATGTTGACCTTCTTCTCAAAGTAGTTTACAAGGGCTGTTTCTGTCAGCATGGAAGCTAAGATCTGCTCAAAGGAGATAGACCAGTCAGTATCAATGGTACTACCATACCTGGCAGCTGAACTGCTGCCTTCACAGCCAACCAGGACCGTGTCATCTGCAATGTCTTCACACTGCAGGGAGCCTGCACTGACCATGGAGTAGGAAGACATGGACATATCATCTTTGGTTTCATCATCTGATAGTAGCTGTAAAGGAGAGCCTTGTCCTCCCCCTGACCCATCTCCTACAGTTTGGTTCTCCTGCTGTGTTTTTTCAGGCTTAACATCTCCACAGGTTTTGTCCTCATGCTCAGCTTGGGGTTGCTGCACCACTGCTGAATTCTGACTCTGTTCAGATGTTGGAGACTCCTCTTCACTCACAGGATCTTGGGTACTGTTTGCTTTGCAGTCCTCAGACTTCCTTGTGGGCCTGGTGGAGAATTTTTTTCCAACCTCTCCAATTCGGAGGAGGAGACTGGCTACAGTGGCAATGGCATGGTACAGCTCTTGCTCCACTGGGTCCTCACTGAACATGTTGTACAGGGTCTTGCACAGCTCTATGAATTGTTCCTTTAAAAGACAAAGACCAAAACAAAATCATACTTCCTGCTGATAAAAGTTGACAGTGGCAGATCACAGAATATCTCAAGTTGGAAGGGACCCACAAAGATCAAGTCTAACTCCTTGCAAGACTACCCAAAACAAAACCTATAACTAAGAGCACTGCCCAGATGCTTCTTGAGGTGAAGCAACAGGCACCATTTTGACTGACTCCTTGTTTATCTGCCTCCCCACAAAGTGGCAACTTATTGCACTAATTCAGAACAGTCCTATACAGGCAAAATCTCTCTGCTGCAGCAGCTAAATTGAGACACAGCTAACAATTCAACAGCGGTAGTTTTTTTGCAGAGTACTAACATATTTGCACCTGAGAAAACCTAAAGTTTACTTCCATCCTGCTACTCTTTTGAGGTCCTAATGGGTGCTAAGTAGCATCGATAAAGGCAATTAGAGACAGAAAAGATCACAGCAGTCATCCACTTTCCTTTTCTTTGACCACATCCTTCACTCTCCACCAAGCAGCTGTAGCTGAAGGCAATGCAAAACCGAAAAAGCCAAACAAGTTTCTGTGATTGATCTGAAATGCACTGCTTTGGAGGGGGGAAACACCGACTGCAGTTCTTATAGGAAAAATTAGTCTGGGATACAGAGAGAATTAAGTACTTTTGATGTCCACTGAGGAATTCAACACAAACGTGTGGAATCACTGGCTTCTAAAGCTCACCAGACCAGAGCAGTAGTGCAATCTACAGACCCAGTATGCTGGCAAAATACTGCTGAATTCCCCACTAAGCTGTCACTTATCTAACTGGAAACCTCCACGTTCACTCACTTCTTACCTGACTCATTTTGGGGAGATCTTTAATGGTTTCTTTCTTGGACTCTTTTTCCTTGGCCCACATCCTTAAATAGTATCTATAGTCTTGTGGACTGGTACCTTTCTCCTCTGCAAGGCAAGAACAAGTCACTACTGTGAGGTGGTTAATAGTTTCAGACTCAAAAAGTGAATGCTGTGCCAGTAAAAATCACGGTGGGAGCAAGTTTTATTGACAGCTCAGGAAAGCATCTACCAGGAAGGCTGCATTGTTTTCTGCTAGCTTAACTGCTCCAGCTCAGTAGAGCAAAAATTTTAACACTGCTGCATTAGCTTGACTTCTTATAAATGAGCTTTGAGCTGACAACTTATCAAACATGATTTACAGACGTTATGATCTTGGTATGTGAAAGAGGCAGAGCAGTAAGGCATAAGAGAGATTTATTTCCCAGTTTATCTCTGTCCTCAGGCACACTTTGAAAGGTCTTCTTGATACAGCAGAGGACAATGAACACTTCATAATACAATGAGACAAGACTAGAACGTTGTCTAGTTAGGATGAAATTACCTTTTTCTGGACCATTCTCATTCCTCCTTCCTTTATCCTCTTGGGTTTCTACAAAATGATGGAATGATGAAAGCATGATTAATAGCTGATTTTCAGCAATACAATACATGAAGAACATAAGAATTCATACAAAATTTAAAATCATACAAGTATATATTTAACAGAAGGTAGATTTCGTACTCCTACATCATGTTTAGAGGACTGAACAAAACAGGATGGAAACAAGAGCCTGATGGGATGAACTGGACAAAAAGCCACACTGAAAAAGTGGGTTGAAGACCTGAGGTAAAGGGCAGAACTCTCAAAAGACAGAGTGAAATACAGATATGAAAGACAGCTAAGCAATGTGATGGCTTAGAGACAAAGTTCAGTTATCCAAAGCAAGATAGTGAATGGAAAAAAAATCAAACTACTACTAAGCACATATGTGATTAATATCCACAGTCACCATTATTCACTGACTGAACTGACACTTTGGGAGTAATATGCAGAGTCTAACTTTATGAACTTTGCTCCAGGTTCCCTGTGTTGTCACTAGAATATACAGGAAGTCTTGGCTCAACTGAGACTGTTAAGTTAGCCACCTAGCACCAAACAGCACAACTACCCCGTGCAATTACTCAGTTGTTTTTTGGAGCATTATTACATTTTGGTAAAGATTTAGCATAATTGATATACTTTGACCTCCTGATAACCCCCAAAATTATATTTAAAAAAAGAGAGTAATTAGTCTCCTAGCAGTTTTACAGTTCAATGGCATGCATCCTTATTCCTTTAAATCAGAACACTGTGGAGCAGACACAGCTATCATCTGCCCAGGCCTTCAAGCCTTGCACCCCCCCACACTCCAGTGTGAGCATATTTTCTGCTCACCAGTTTCTAGGGTGAGATAAATTCCACTGAAAGAAGCTGGACAAAACCTGTTTTGACTAAGGTTGAAACTTAATAGGCAGAATATAGTGAAAGGTATCTGATTACTTATAGCACTTTATTCATAGTGGCAGTGTCATGAGAGAGGAGCAGCAGCAACAACTTCAGAGTATTTAAAACAGCACATTGGTGCTGGCAGATGATATCAGCATAATAGCCATGCTCAATGCATGCACATAATCCATGGACTGACCTTGCGACTCACAGTGCAGGCAGAAATCCAGCTCTGAGACATAAGGAGATACTTGAGCAGCAGAAAAAGGGGTTGAAGGGACAATATCCCAGATAAAACAGAAGAAAAGGCCAGACAGACACAGAGAAGGAAACAAAAACAAGAGGAGAGACGATGAGACTTGCATGAAAATCCTAAAACATGGTGGGAGACAGGGGCTGGTAAAAGCACACTGCTCCTCCCCAGCAGCCTATGACTGCTTCAGAGCATGCTGTCTCCTGCATGGCAATCTTATCACTGCCACCACAAAACCATGCCTTGCACATAATCACTATTTGCAGCACATGGATTTATGCTATTTTTGCTGCAAATCCTGCCTAAATGGAGAGGTAAAGGCAGCAGTGCTGCATTACCTTCTGTTGTAACATCCTCTGTGAAATAACTTGTGGCCTCCAAAGCAGACTCTGTCTCTTCTGGATTCAGAGCTGTATTTACAGAGAAAGATGTTAACATCTGTAAGCTAACGGAACATCATTATCACCCAGTTCATTAGCAAAATTCATGAGGCATACCTTTTCAATTGCATGTCATAAGAGACCATGCTCAATCAGTAGAGAGAAACAATCACTCACCAGGAGGCAGATGCAGTTTGTAAAGTACTTTGAGTTTTTCAGTGAGGTCACCATGGTACATCCCACCTGTGAAGAAAACAAACAAACAGAAAGGTTCAGATAAAGAATCACCCTCTGCTTACAGGGTCAAAACACAATGAGTTCACATCCAATGAGGCAACACAAAATAGCATAAAACCCTGTGCAGAAGCAGTAACCCACAGCAAAGCTGCATCTTGTTGGTTTTCTGCTCCTTTCCCAAAACAGGAGACTGGCTAGTAGCAAAAAGGCTCTGGTTCTGCCTGAGGCTTCCCGCAAGGTTGTTATTCTCCCCTCATGATAGTGCAAACACCACTATCTCCCTTTGGCTCTTCACTTGGAAAAGGACAGAAACATTTTTTGGCAATACTCTGTCATTTCCAAAACCACCACTTACTCATGCCTGTCACAAACTCCTTGAAGTTAATGAGAGAATCCCTGTTCTCATCCAGAAGCCGGAACAAGCGCCCTGCCAGCACAGGGGTATGTGCACCACAGGACCAGGGGGTCAAAGTGATGAACAGCTCTTTGAACTGCTCCATGTCTATGCGGTACTGCTCCAGGTAGGGTAAACTCTGATCTCGGCGGGCAGCTGCAGCACGATTGTTTCCCCAGTAACAGCTCATCAGATACTTTGCCTTTGGAAGGAAAGGATTAACAGGTCAGCTTATACTACACTACAGCAATCCACAGGAGTGGAGATGTTATAGCTCAAGAATAGCATCAAGTAAGCAAGAGATGAGATGAGACATTTCAGGACACACTGTTTATCTCCCCCATTACTCCTAGTGTTACTTCACTACAAAGTAATACGAAATGAAGGATGAGACAGGGACTTCATGGAAAGCACCAAGAACAATATAAAGTGAAGAAGACAAAAGCCACAATTTCTGGTTTGAATGAAATAACACTCAGGCTTTAGCACAAAGGGAACATGCAGGTTTTAGAACTAAGCCTCTCTGAGTCTATAGCACAGTGCAACTAGGTTTACAGTGACTCTGGTAAATGCACTGGGGTAATATCACTCTTTAAAAAAATACACATTGACAAATAGAGGCAAAGCCCTTAAGTAATTTTTTCATAATTACAAAGCAAGTCAATAGCAAACTTGAGACTATAAATTGAGGTAGAGTCAATCTTAGCTCCCTGTTCCAAGTGCTACACGACATTCCTTTCCATTGAATCCACAATCTCTTTCTGAGAAAGTACTGTTCAAATACTGTTTTGGCCATCTTTGGAGGGGAAAAAAAAATCAACTGGATTGTAATAGGGCCAGTCCTACTGGCACCATGTATAATAGAATGCCAGATCTGCTTCTGAAAGGTTGGATTAAGAATCAATGCAAAGTTAATGCTTCCCTTTCAACTTACTTTGGTATTTGTTCTGTGTCAGAACACACTGTTCCTCACTCCAGCTTCTTACCTTGAACACTACATACAGCTCTTCTAGTTCTTCTATAGAGAAACCAATGTCACCAGACACAGCTCGGACCTGCAGTTTGGGAGAAAACAGAGTGAAGAATTTACTTCAAGTCTAGAAAAATTAAATATGACTCACTGAAAATTCTGAGAAGCAGAGAAGAAAACAAGTGGAAGGCAATATGACACAGAATGGGATGGAAAACCTAACTATTCTAATACCTCCCATTGCTATGGATTACAGGTCAGGAAAACAAGCAGAAACTGCTTGACATTTTGAGCAGCTAGAAAAAATGACTGCACTTATTTCCTGTTTGTGCAGGCCTGAGTGTACAGGCTGTGTTGCCCCTCCCTCTTCTTTTTATCTTCAGATGTTTGACTCAGATACCTTGAAAAACAACAGTGAAAGAAACATGTGGGTGACATTCTCCTCCTAGGACACAGGTGATAATTGCAATAGATAATGGATACTGCCCTTTGGTCACCTGTAAATTCCTTCTGTGACATTCCCTAATGTGCCAGCATACTCTCTAAGTGGCAGAAAAATAATTATCTGCTAGCTAAAAAAAACCCCAACAAACCAAACCCAACCAAACAAAACACCCCAAAAAACCAAAGATTCTAGGCAGGCAGTAAACCTAGCTGCACTAGGCAGTGGAGACTATTACAAAGCCTACAAGTGGTTTTTTTTCTCCCTCCATGCCAAATACCTAATTCAGCCATGCCCTAGCCCTTCAATCCATTTTATTAGATTAACTAGAACCATGTGAAGAAGAAAACTGAAAATCCATTATTCTAGCCACTAAATCAATTTTTCACATGAACTGCAAGTCACTTAAAACTGGGTCTGCTACAGCACAAACTTTCTAGATGCTCACAGGAAAACACATCCCATAAATATACCATTTGGTAGCTCATTCTATTTGGGAGTCACATACCACACTCTTCTTGGCTGTATCCTCCAGAGACTGGATCACTTTCAGCCTTTGTTTAAAACGCATTTGTTCAATGTCATCTGCCTTCAGATTGCTAAATTTCTACAAGAAAGGAAGCAGACCAGGTCAACATCATCTCTAAAGAATGGACAAGCCCTGTTCATTTACATGTTCTTTAACAAGTGTACCATGCCCTCAGAGATGATCTAAAATCTCCTAGAAGCCTTTTACCAGAAGCAAGAAGATGAGAAAATCTTGAACTCTCTTTCTTATTCACCTCTGTCCTGCAAGAGGAGCCATTCAGAATTTACAAGAAATCCAACATCCTAAGTTTCTCAAGAAAAGTTGAAAAAGAATCTGTCATGGGTGACAGAAACATAGGCTCTGTACTGTGGCAGAGATATGGGAACTGATGGGTTGCCATTCCTTCAAGCCCTGTATTTTGCTAGGGCACACAGAGATTGAGCTAGAAACACCAAAGTTAAGAGACCTTTCTACTGACTAGGTTAGACAAGTAAGATGAATTTGGTGACATTATGAAATAAAAAAGAAGACAAGAACATACAGAGATGGCAGATTTGAAGAAACAAAATACCCAGCAAAATGATAGCTGCCTGCCTATATGCAGCTAGAACGGGACAAGGTGAAAAACAGAAGATAAAAAGGGAAATGAATCCACATTTACCACATTGTGGCAGAGAAGAACTGGCAAACACCAGTTCTCTTGCCTGGTTTCTTTTCATTTCTTAGGAGTTTGTTCTCAATGTGAATGATGAAGCACACCTCCTTCAGAGCAGAGCTATTTCAACAGCACTGGCACCATTCTTGGGTCACCTTCCCATTACTACACCGTGGATCACAGAACAGGATTCCAGTCCACATGAACTGGGATGATTCCAAGTTTCTGCAGGATACCCTCCAATTTTTACCCTGAATTTCCCTCCCCAACTCCCTAGCACTGACAGTCCTCAAATACAAGTAAGAATGGAGACTTTTTTTGGAAAAGCAGGAAGAAATCTCTGGTCTGTAATGTTTAACTTATTTGCAGTCTTTACTTTAATCTCCACTGGAGTTGGAAGACTGTAATTTGCAATAGCCAACAGTGTTAGGCTCTACTCATACTAAACAGCTTGATTAATGGCTTGAGCCTGCACTCCTTAAGCACCTCAAGCTATGAACACTGTTCAAAATCTGGTTGCACAAAGTGTAAAACTGGATTTTAGCAGAAAAAAAAAAAAATCTTTTGAGCCAAAACTAAGCCAGAACTTTACCTCATAGGATGTTTTGATGAGTTCAAAGATATCGATTTCAAGTGGTGGGTCATCTCCACTAGTCAGTAAGGCATGCAAGTGGGGGATAGGGGGAGAGACACTCTGTTTGTTAACTACGTTGTCCAAATATCTGTGGGGGAGGGAAAAAAAAAAAGAACAGATACAAGACTCTAGGATTAGTGTCTAGGAAAAGAAGTAATATTGCAAACATGTCATTCCTAACTTCTCTGTATCATTAATCTATACACAGAGGAAAATACATTTTTTTCCCAGCTAACCTGCAATGCTACCCTCAATGTACCTGCAGTGAATTGATTTTCACCCTATTTTTGGGTATCTACTCTTTTTAGAGTGGGCTCCTAGTCCTAAGTCAAAGATTTTGGTACACATACATGAGATTCACATTTTAAACAAGAAAATCTTACATTTACTAGACTTGGGAGATATCTCCTTGATAAAGTTTTATGTCTCCAGAAGGCCCTTTGTGCCAGCATCTGCTCTTAATTCTTCTGTGAATTTCAGATAACCCTTCAGAGTTCAAATTCAAATTAAGACATAAGAAAGCAAACAATTCCAGAAATACAGGATTCCTGCACCCTTCAGCCAAAACTAAATTTCAGGTGTTGTAGAAAGCAATAACAAACCTCTCTGGAGCTCAAGTTTCATCCTAGAGTATTATCTGTGACCTGCTTTGTAATGGAATTAGGTTGAAAGAGATGATGACTAAACAGGTACTGTTACTATTCAGTTATAAATAAGGACAATGAATGGTACCTGCCCAGAATAGTCATGGCTTCACCTTCATCACAGCACTGTAACAACTTCTCCATGTTGGCATCAAGTATGGCCAAGGACACCTGCAAGATAAACTTGATTCCCTCGTAGAAGAAACAGTCGACAATGACCACGGCACTCTCAAAGGGCATGACACTGAGAAAGAGAGTGAGAAACCAGGAAAGGGATATGGTGGAAATCACTCCTAGCTCTTGCATCTTTTCTGACAGCTGTGGAAGATATTCTCGTGTAAGTTCCTCAAAGATGCCTTGGTCCACCAATGCACCTGGGAAAACAACAAAAAAATCAATGGCAGAACTCAAACTGGTGGTAACATGGTACTATATCCAAGCTAATCAATTATGAAACAAAACAGGGTGAGTTCACTTTAATTTCTTATAAGCCTCTTAACATTAGAAATAAAATTAACACATTTATTTAGATTTGTTTCCTGTTCTAAATAAAACCAGCATATTTAGACAGAGATTACTTTTACATTGCAGAGCATGCAGAAACAGAATCTCACTGATCTATGCATTTTCCCTGAAAAAAGGAGTGAAGGATTACTGATATTATGTATTTATACCAAACTATTATACAGACCAACATTAAAAGCCTATGAGCAGTGCTTTCACTAACCTTTCCCAGGAACCTATTCCAAAGATTTAAATACATCATTCAGATGGGTAAAAAAAAACCCAGTATTTTTCTTCTAGACATGCCTCCTTACTGCCAATGGTCCCTCCTGCTACCCATTTTTAGTGACTTCATCTTCCCTGTTACTCCAAGGTACTACACTACTACCTTGGCAGACTGCAGTCTATGTCTCCATCACACCCCTGAAACTTTAATGGGAACAGGGTTGGGCTTCATCATCTTTAATATACATCACACTTAACTTATTCTGAACAACAAAATGTTCCCGAGAGATGCTGCTGCAACTGCAGCTGAAAATCCAGGCTGCAGCATGAACTTGACAGACTCACCCACTACTCTTGTGTTGTAGTAATCTGGCAACATCCGCTCACATAAAGCCACTAGGAGCCAGAAAGCCTCTTCCTCATTGCAATATAGCAACAGTACTGATGTAACAATGTTCATGGCCTGTGAGCCAGCAAACACACAGACAGAGGAGAAAAACATGAAGATGTTCACAAAAGCCCTTGTCATTACAGAGCAGCTAAACTCAAAAAGCATGAATGCAGCAAAACTGTCACCAAGAGACACATCTATTTCCAGCTTTTACTGGTGCCTGAGTCAAGAGATGACCTTGAACCAATTAAGTTTCTTGTTTCAGTTCCTCTGTTTGTGAAGCAGCAAATAATATTTTTTGGCAAGAGCTTTCATTAATCAACATGACTAAGAATAATTTTCAAACTCTTCATGAAAGGCTTTGTAACAATTTGGTTGTAACAGAACACCACCAAAAGAACCTCCAGTTCCAGAGCAATACACAAAATGAATGTGAGTTTCCACTGAGCTGTTTCACAAACCAGCAACTGGCTTTGTTTTCAGCATGCTGCCCATGTGCATCATCATTTATTTAATTTAATTGCTCTTTTTAATGAAACCAGAAGATGTTTTGCTGAACTAGGGAAAGCTCTAACAGGAACACTAATAAAAAACACTGTCATTATACCTAACAGAAGTGTGCAAAGCCTATTTAAATTCTGTATCCAAAGGACAGTTAAAACATCTTGCAACATAACCACTTCTTAACTACTCTCACACCACCAGAGAGACAGTATGAAAGGAAAGCTTGAAACTGAACAAAAAAACTACAGAAAAAGTCCATGTCAACCATGGTTACCATGTAGGATTAACAAGTCTAAGAATTAACTTTCTTACCTGACAGTACCCAATTGTTGGATTTCTGAATGCATAAGCTGTTAAGACTCTCCGGAGGGCAGCAATTCCCAACTCATTCTGGAAGGCAGGATGCTCTGGCATCGAACGGTGCAGGTCTCTCTCAATTTCCTCTGTAGCAAGATTGTACTTTCCCATTGACTTTTCCACTAGATCTGCATAGTAACCAGGATGAGTCACCATCTCATTCCAAGCCCCTGTAACAACAAACAAATACTGCATCACCTCTTGAGCTTTGGAATACAGATTTTATGCCCGCAGTTTCAGAGAGGGTGCACTACATGAATGATCAATTACAAACAGATACAAAAGCATTGTAACAAACTTATTGTTAAATTATCATGTCAGAGTCTAGGTCCCAACACTGAAATGCAGACAAAGGAGGTCAAAGAGCTACTACACTCATAAAGAAAGTCATCTCAGGAATGAAATAACCGCATTTATGGCAAAACCACCATGAAGCATCATTCAAGTGGAGTTAGCTTGTGATTAATGTATTTTGAAATGAGCTAAGATTTATACCTTTTCCTTGAGATGTGCAGAAAGCTTATTCCTGCTACTTGTCGAAGTATCCAGGCACAACAGCCTACCTGAGAAAAGGAGCCACAACTCTCCACGAAGACTCTCTGGGATTCCTTTTTGCACAAGCTCCCTCGTCTTGGCAGTGCGATACATACACATTCCTCGCCCATATTCAAAGAAATGAATGTTCCAAGACTCTTCCTTCATCTTCTCCTTTGCCTTCAGGGAACAAATATGGCCATTTTAGGAGAGTAATGCATTTTTCTTTGTAGGACAGGCGATTTCTCTGTATACTCAGACCTACACTTCACAAGAGAAATGCACTGTGGCATTTAAAGCCTTTCTTCTTCCTGATGCATAAACGGGTGTATGCTAACCTACACTGTTCTGAACTTGAAGTCTTTACAGTGCTAACACAGACTATGCAATGGCATTACATCTTGCAAATCTCTACATAAATGTAAGCAGAACCAGTCTAAGATGACTAAGTAGCAAGCAGATATACCAGTTCTCTGCTTCGTTGATCTGAAGGAAAACAGTTCTTCACAGATATAAATTTACATCCCAGAAGCACAGTAACACTAATTTCTCAGCCTTTAGGCAAGTATCTCAGGTACTTCAGTACTGATAAAATAAGCTGATGGTCAGGTTACATCTATGCAGCACTATCACTGAGAGAGACACAACAGTGACACTGCAGTGACTGACCAGGGGTAAAATGCATTCTCAGCCTTAGAACAGGACAGGAAATCTGCAACCTACTGCAAACTGTTTAGAGTTAATTGCTTTAAGTTAAAATAGTATTTACCCCTTTAGGCCCCAAGAGCTCCTCGGAATTTCTTCTGAAGAGCTTGAGGAGTCCCTGTGAGGCTGTTGGCACTTCTCCAGCAAAGAAGTTGACAGGTCGATTGCTGACAGCAGACGTAGGGCTAACAGCAAGTGGGCTGCTGGAAGGCAACTCCGGAACCTCCTGAACAACAGAACATAAAGCATCTGAGCTCAGGCAGCCTCCCTCTTTTGCTAGGTGTCTAACATAAAGAGACAGCATTTGCAGGTAACAAGCACTGTTAACACACTGTAAGGAGCATTACTCTGAAAAGGTGACAAATGCTCCTCCCAGCAATTTCCTTAGTACCTCACAGCCAGGCTCAGCCAAATTCCACTTCCATTCCCTGTCGCTGCCACATGGTTTCTTGGATGGTGTCCTCTGCAAGAAGTCAGAGATTCTCTGTACCAAGAAATCTCGGTCTTTCAGATTGGCAAAGAAGAAGGTCATTTTACTTTTAGTGCTGATGGACAGAGGGCTGGGCAAGACACTGGAACTATCTGCTTTCTCAACTATTGTCACCTAGGAGACAAAGACAAGGGCCATGTGGCTCTAGCAGATTCTCCATTATCTATAAAGCACAATACAAGAGACAGAAGCAGACGAAAGACAAGGCGGGCCTGTAGTCTTAATAAACAGCTAAGAAATACCCACCTCTCTGAGAGGAATGATGAGATGACAGGCCTCCTCAGCCTTGCTGGCAAAACAGATGTAATTGTTGGAAACAAACATCTGGCCAGGAATATGCATCTTGTTGAATGGTGTCCACAAGGTACAGTCTGTGTGCCCATCCAGGCATTCATCCTTGGGCAGCCGGAAAGTGGCACGGTAGCACTCATTTTTGGCTCGAGCATCCAGGTCTCTGGGAAAAAGTAAAGAGGAGTCCCCAGAGGTTTTCTCACTTGAAAAAACAACACTCAAACACTAATGTTAAGTGTTCATTCCAATCACAACCTTCAGACTGTGCTGTCTGTTCTTAGTATTCACTTCTCTAACTGAGATGTCACCCCTTATCTGACTCCTCTTTCAGCCTTCAGACATGCTTCACTGACAAGGTATTTCCTGCAATACAAGATAAAATATGCAAGTGCATCTGCGGAACTTAAATGTTACATCAGCTTCTGAAACTGCAGAGAACAATCCCCAGTGGGAGGATTTATTACAATACAAAAGAATATTACTTCTTGTAAGTCTTTAACTTCAGACAAAGGGCTGATGTAATTTCTTTCTTTCCCATTTTTTTAGCAGGATTTTCAACAGTTTGTAGTCGAAAATGCCTTCTGACAGTGCCTAGTCATGCATGAGAAAGACATGAGGGTTTGTGTGAATTCAGTACCAATTTGGGATGGAAAGAAAAAAGAACAGGCAGAAGCTAATGACTGAGATAAGTGATCCAGCCCCTAGAGTGAGAAAACCCCAGTGGCACCTGGCAGCTACACAGTAATGAAGATTTATTATTACAATCCCCCATTATCTGTCTTCTCTTCTCACTGCTGGAAACATATACCTTTTTAATGCAGAGATGTTCTTCAGAGGCTTCCTGGGCTTCGGGAGGGACTTGTCCTGTAGGAAGCTCTCATTATCCAATAGCTGCCTCATAGCAATGTTAGCCAACTGCTCCATCAACTTGAATGTCTCGTTGATGTTGAGAAACATGGAAAAATAAAGCTCACTGTCCCTTGTGCTTACTTTAATGCACTCAGGGAACAACAGGGTAGCATTTTTTTCTAGCTGGGTTACATCCACCCACTGGATCACCAGAGTAACTGGGGAAGAAATAATTAAAAACTACTATTACTATTTGAGGCAAAACAACAGACAATCAGAAATGATGCTCAAGCAGCCTGTAAGCTTTCAGCATAGCAGGATTCTTCCTCTCTTACACATGGACAATTCCTCTCACATACTTTTAGTGGGTTCTCCAAAAATGCCTGGAAATAATCTTTGGGATTAACTAGACTAGAAATAATGCAGTTCCAAAAGGACTGCCTCCCATCCAGTAAATGCTCTCATCCACAATTACTGAAGTTTTTATTCTTTCTTTCCAGCAAATCAGCTTTTGACTCAGAGGAGTTCAAGCTTTGTAAATACTGGATCCTGGCAACGATTTGAAATAGAACTCACCAAGGTAAAAATATTGCTTGGTTCTCTCATCCAGCTGAAGTAAAACCTAAAGTGTACTTGTACAATTTGAGAAATGTTTTGAAAAATGACTCAGGCATCCAGTCTAAACACCACTGAAGTGCCTGTGAGATTAAGGACTGATCTATGCATTCGGCTAGAGCTCAAAGGATTCCTAAAAGGAAAAAGAAACCTGTCATCTTAAAAAAAAGGACACACAAAAGATAAATTGAATCAAGAAAGATCAAGGGGAATGGTAGAAAAACAACTAGCAGGCTTGTAACTTACCCTCTTTGCCCAGCAAGAAGGAGTAAAAACAGAGGTGATTGACAGTGAGGTACAGCCAACCCTGCCTGGGTACACGTCCCTTCCAATAGCTGCAGGAATAGTAATTGACCAACTTCTCCACATCAGGCATCCCAAACTGCTTCCGCATCTTCAGTTCGGCCTCTTTGAATTTACCTGGATCCTCTTCACTCTGGTGCTGCTCATTCTTGTTCTCTTCAGCAATAATTCCCTGAAAGGAAATGGGAGGAGAGAGGGAAGAAAGGGAAGGGAATATGCCTCCTGACAGACGATATACAGCAAAAGGTCACAGCAGCAACCCAGAAGACAGGAAGAAGAAACATGACAAAGCAGTTATAATTTCTCCTGTCATGTCAGAGAAATAGTAAAGACATGTAGAAAGAGCAGTCAGGCAGTCTGGGAATTTATGATTTAGGATCTACTTCTCACACATGCAGCAAGCATTCGTGTTCAAGCGAGTTTCTTGTGGCTGGGCTGGTAACACTTTGAAAACCCTGTAGGGGAACTGAAGTCTGTTTTCACTTGCAAACGTGCTTCTTCAACAGGAAGATCATCTGCCAAGAGGGGCAGAACTCAGCAGTCTGTCAGATCTTGACTGGCCAGAAGGAAAAACAAATGACCACAACCTCTCTCACGCACAGATACACACACAGAAAACACAAAGAATCTGATAGCAGCACTGGAAAAGACTCATTGCTGCTGTTGAATAAAAACCTCTATTTATTAAAGTTTCTACTCTGGAGAATTTGTAGGCTGTTTGTTAACTGCACAACAAGCAAAGAAACCATTCTGACTCAGAAGTCTGTGGAAAATGTTGGGGTGCAGTTCCTTTACAAGCCTTTCTAGACCACTGTAACAGGGCAAGTACACTGCTTGCAAAGTAGAATTTTCTCTCCAGTATTTACTGCTAGATGAACCCTCATAAAACATTCTCTCTGAATCAGAAATAGAACTGGCAAAGATTTTAAAGAGGTATTACATTTTCATTAGCAGAAGCATCCTAATCAGGCTGCTCCTTAAGATCTACTGCTCAAAACCTTTTTGCCCCTAGATACATTTGCCCAGTGTTATGACTGTAACATGTTGCTGATAATACTGTATGCATTGCACAGTAATTCCAAATGTACCTATGCCTGGAGAGGGAGCACAGAGAAGTTTTGCAATGGGGAAGTTTTGCAGTGGAGCTCTGACTCCTTCCCTCCCAAAGGGTAAAAAATTCCTAAAACCACCTCCCCATTCTGCCTCAGGATCTGGAAGCCCTTGAAGGAAACATTTCGCTTACATGTATCTTGCCCTTGACAAAAGTGGTGATATCTTCTTCATTATCAAAGATGGACAGAGTCTGCAGTAAGTTATTCTCCAGCCATTCCCAATGCTTTGTGATCTCTTTACGAGATGATCCTAATGGAATCACAGAATCACAGAATGTTAGGAGTTGGAAGGGACCTGAAAGATCATCTAGTCCAACCCCCCTGCCACAGCAGGATTCCCTAGAACATCTGCAGAAACAGAAGCATTTACAGAGCCTTAAGTTCCTAAACTACGGGTTAAATAACGCTGAGAAGTTCTGTCATTTCTGGCATCTCCCACTACCCCACCAGAAGCTCTAGAAAGGTTCCTGAGCAGTCACAGAACACTCCTCTACGGGATAACTGATCATTTCAAGCAAAAAGACTATAATAGAGTTACAAAAAGCCAGCCCCTGACACAAGTCACATCAACACGTACCACATGCCACTGCCCAATACACTTGAGAGTCCTGAGTCTGGTGCAGAATACGGTACGGGGCAACTCTGGCACTGGAATCCAAAACCACGTCTAATGTTCCTACAAGAAGACCTAGGAGGCAAAGAGAGAGAAACTAAAACAATGTAATACCCAACCAAAGAATTGTTAAGTAAAAATACAAGATCAACACTACAGAAAGATGCTGATACTTGTATCATGTATGCTGTGATGGAAGAGCAGTGCAACTTGGCTGAGAAAACGAAGACATGCATCAAGTCACTGTAAGCAAATTCCCCAACTACAGCCAGTCTCAGTGACAACAGATAAAGTTTAGATGGCCATTAAATGTCTACTAAACCTCATTATAATCCTCTGCCTTCCTAGAAGAGTTTTCTAATAAAAGTGAAATGCCTTTCCCTCTGTGGGGTTTCTGTTGCTAACAGTGATTTTAATGCCTACTCAACTAAAACGCAGAAAAGTTTCCCACACTGTATCTTTCAGCAGCACCTATGCAAACAGTCGGTAATGCAATTCATCCAAAATGCAACCAAGTAGCTCAGAAGAACTGGTCTTCAAGGCTTCAGTGGTGTTTCTGAAAGTACTTTGATTAACCAAAGAATGAAGGCAGAGAATCAAAATTTGAAGTTAAAGTCTTCTGGTATAATATTAAATAAGCCAGCAGGCACTTCCAGAATAAATGCTGATGGCCACCAGACTTTGTAAAGCAAATCCATTTCTTTCAGTTAAGTCTATTTACTAGATAAATCAACTATCTAACATGGTAACTCGTTACTCTAGGTAATGTATTATGAGCATCTTTAATGCAAATTCATTTTGCAATATCCTCATGATGAAAAGTTTTCTAACATTGAAACTTTGAGAAGAAATATGGGTGCTCCTCAAGATCATGATTTGGGAGGGCCAAGCTCAATTCCCTGCTCTCCTTCCTATGGTTTGGGTAAGTCTGAGCAAACTGTACTCATCCGTATCTCATTCATTATCACGAAACATGCTACTTCCTCCCCTTTATCTCTCTTGGCTACCCAAAAGCAAGTAAGATATTAGGAAGGTACCACTAGTCACACTTCCAAGGGAAACGCCATCCAGAGCAAGCATAGTCAATAATCCTTAAAATAAGCATGTATGTAAGCAGCACAGCAGGATCTCAGGTTTGGCTCCAGGTTTCTTGTGTACAACTTTAGCTAGGATATGAATTAAAAAGTAATTTTGAATAATTCCTATAACAATACCAAATATGACATACTGATTGTTAACAAGACACATTTAAGAACTTGAGTACCCCAGCAACTGAAACACCTTTCCGGCTTGGCTGAATGTCTACATTCTAACTCTTAAAAAGTCAACTTGCAGTTGTACAGCTCCTTATGGAGGCCACATGACTTTTAACACATAGGAGCTCTGAAGAAGACTCTCTCACTGAGCTAAACTAGCTCAAGAACTAAACTGGCTTCAAGCTTCAACCATTTAAGAACAGATCAGTTTAAGTGTTTCCAGAATAGCACCAGGTATCATTTCTTCTTGTGAAAGCCTGATGAATTCCAGAATACTAACATAAGCCTACACGAAAAATTACATAATTAGGTTACGTTACATAAAACAGAGTCATTAAAAATAATTTTAACGTTGTGAAAAGATGAAATATGCTAAGGATGTTTATCACCTGCATCATTTTTGTAGTTACTATATTTGGTTAAGAGAGCTAATGCCTGAAACTGGCTGTGCATAACTCACAAATGTCAACCACACATTTTTGTTACTCACATAACTGTGTAAGCATTTTGCACGTAAAGCGAGGGTGTTTTAAAGCGAGGGGATTATTTTTTGTTGTTGTTAACGTTGTACCTTGGTCACAGTTCTCGTTTTAACAGTTTCTGTCACTAAGCATAGCTATCAGGCATATGCACGCTGGGGTGGTTTTCTCAAACAACTTCACCCCCACTGCAAGCACAGCACAATTTTCATACAGATCTTCATTAAAAACTACATCTTACTGTCACCTTCTAAGTCTTGGAAAAAACTACACAAGATACAATGAAAACACCTCAAGGCAACGGGCTTATGACAAAGAAGCCATTTTCGACCAGGGAAGATCACCTCATCTACCCCGGTACAGTTACTTGCCCTCCTTGTGCAGCAGCACCGCGAGGGAAGCCTGACCACCAGCACACCCCCCGCAGTGCCAGCACTGCACAGACCAAGCCGGGAGGCAGCAGGCTTGGCCCACAGCTCCCCCAGACTGCAGGGCCCTGCCAGGGGGCAGAGGGACTGGACAAGCCGCAGGAACACCGGAGGCTGCCGCCAGCTGCCACGATCACCAAGGCCGTCCTGGAGGCGGGGG